>JACAFV010000030.1:52679-94208 GCA_014635975.1 Plectosphaerella sp. P0831 | reverse complement strand
CCCCAGTCCTCCCGCCCGCCATCAGCCGTCACGAAACCCGCCCCGGCCGCGCCCGAGCCAGAGTCAGATGACGAGACAGAACGGTCCCTCCGCGCACAAGACCTCGCCCTGCAGCGCCTCCTCTCCGAGTCACACCTCCTCTCCTCCTACACCCCCGACGGCGCACACTCGACAGGCGCCTCTCAAAAACTCTTCGCCTCAGGCAAGCTGCGACACCGCACCACCGATATGCGCATCCAAGCCCTCGCCACGTCATCAGCGCCACTGTCCAAGGCACCCGACAGCCTGTTCGAGCAAAAGAAGATGCCAATGGCTATGCGGAAGCGCCTCGTCGCTACCCGTGGCGCCCGCGAGGACAAGCGCCGTAGGGAGGCAAAGGAGAATGGCATCATTTTGGAGAGGGAGAAGAAGAAGCCGGACAGAAACGACAAGTCCAAGCGCGAGCGGGCAATTGACGGGCCCGAAGTCGGGCGAATGCGCGGCGCCGAGCTCCGGCTGAGTGAGAGGGATGTGCGGAACATTGAGGGCGGTGGCGGCAGGGGAGGAAGAGGAGGGCGTGGTGGCGGTCGCGGAGGGCGAGGCGGACGAGGCGGACGATAATAGACATGAAGCCATGTGCGCAATCCGCCACGTAGTCATGACTGTTGAGGCACGCCATTGAATCAAACGTAATCTTATTGTTCAACTGCTGGCGACGCCAGACACTCCGTGATCTCCCTGGTATCATGTCGATCCCACCCGCACCCTGGCACCCGCATCCAGTGCCTCTCAACGAAAGGAAAGGTCAAACTATATATACAGGCCGCGACTTTCCGCAACCTCATGTCTCGCGTCGAGGCCCTCGTGAAAAGTGGACAAGAAAATCGAAAAAGGTCGCTCCATGAGCGAACGCCTGGTCCCGCCAGACCCGGGCGGGACCTTGAAAAACAACCCCCCAAGCTCCCCAACCCCAAAACCTTGCCCTCTATGTCATGTATGCGCATTGAAACCGTAAAAAAGTGGTGGGCCAAGACCTCACATGATGCCGCTGTTCATGGCGGGCTGGCTCATGGTCATGGGCATGCTGAGCGTCTGGAGGCTGTTGAACGTCTGCGCGGGCGCGACGCTGGCGAGGTGGTCGTTTGCGACGCCGTTGAGAGATCCGGTGATGTAGCCGTTCTCCGAGCCGGGGGATGCCTCCTCAAGAGAGCCGAGCTGGTCCTCGCCCGAGTAGTCCTCCTCCTCCTCGCCGGAGAAGTTGACGGGGCCATCAGAGCCATCGCCGCGGTCATGAGTCCGCTTGTGCCTAGAGCTGCGTTAGTCAATGTTGTAGACAAAAAATGGCGGAGCGTGGAGGACGATGTGGTGAGGGTGGCGGGGCGATTCCTTGGGCGATTTGGACTCCTTGACATCACGCGGCTCCACGCTTGAGAAGACATTGACATAGGAAAACAGGAGGCAAGGAAAAAAGGGGCATACTGTGCGAGGTTGTCTGATCGGGAAAAGGCCTTGCTACAATGAGGGCAGATGTAGGGTCTTTCTTGTGTATGTGTTCTCACGTGTCTGTGGCAGGAGTTGAGTCAGATTTCACGGCAGGTCGTCGGGTGATGATACAAAAGAAATTAGTAGCGAGTCTTACCGCTTGAGGTGCTCTAGACGCTTGAAGAGGCGACCGCACGTGGGAATGGGGCAGGAGTGGGATTTCTGGGGGTAGGGGCCGACCTCCATGACGGTGGCCGAGCGAGCGCGGCGGACGGCTCCGTTGGGGCCAAACAGGGGACCGTTGCGGGCCATGGAGCCGTCAACGTTGTTTTCGTCCATCTGGGAGTACTCCTGCTGCAGAGGCAAGGGGTGCATGCCGGGGCTGCCCTCGACGTTGGAGAGGGGGGTGCCGTGGCGGGACATGTCGAGGACGTCCTTGTGCTGCTGGCTCATCATGTGCATGGCCGTGGGGTTGCCGTAGGTGAGGCCGGGGGGAGAGTTCTCGCCCGACTCGTCGCCCTCGGCAACGGGCCCGACAGACGCAGAGACGGAGCGGCGAAGCTCAGACGGCCGGTGGGGAGCCTGGGGCTGCTGGGCCTGCGCGGTGGCCGCGGCAATGGCCGACATGGACGGGGGGATGGAGGAGCGGCGCCGCCTCTGCTTGTAGGTCGGCGAGCCCTCGATCACCGAGTACACGTTATTGGCGGGGTAGCCGCGGGAGAACTGCGAGGTGGCCAGGTTGGAAGGGGGGAGCTGCATCATGCCGTTGAGTCCATTCATGCCGCCGCCCATGTGGTCGGGGATGGCGGTGTACAGGCCGGTCTCCTCGTTGGCAATGTAGGCGGGCTCGGCCGAGAGACCGAGAGCCTGCTGAGGGGGGGTGATGGGCTCGAAAGAGATGCCCCGGTTGCTGTAGTCTTCGTATTGGGACGAGACAAACGACGGAGCGGGCGAGTACTCCAAAGCGTAGGCGGGCATGGACGCGTGCCTCTGGTGGCCGTGGCCGACGGGAACGCCGTTCTGGTTGTACTGGACGCGGGCAAAGTCGGGCTCGCGCTTGATCATTTGCGGGGGCATGCCCTGGGGAGGCATACCCTGGGGCTGAGGAGGCATGCCGTGCGGCGGCATACCCTGAGGGGGCATTCCCATGGCGCCGTAGGGGACCATTGCGTCCATGCCGTCCGAGAGGGGAGCCATGGACTGGGGCATCTGCGGGGGCATCTGTTGCTGCATCATCTGCGGTGGCGGGGGCATCGAGTCCATGGCCCGCATGACGGGGGAGGTGGACTGCGACTGGGGGAAGGAGACCTGCTGGGCGCTGAAGGAGGACGAGTTGGCCTGCTGGGCCTTTGTGAGCTGCTCGTAGAGCGACTGCGACGAGTCGTACTGGAACGACATGGCGGGCTCGCTGACGGCGACGGTGGTGGCCTCCTGGCCCATCTTCTCGCGCTTGAGGTCGCGCTCGAGGGCGTCGAGGAAGAGTCTGTCGTGCGGCACGCTGTACCAGTAGAAGACCTTTTGCTTCTTCTGCGTGCGGATGCAGTTGTTCTTGTAGAGGAAGTCGAGGAAGGGGCTCTTGGGTTCCTCGAGCGAGGCGTCGGTCCCGGACTTGAGGTTCCTCAGGTCGGAGAAGATGCCCTCCTCAAACTTTTTCGAGTTCTTGACGGGGCGGCCAAAGGCCTGGAAGCGGAAGGACAGGCATCGCACAATGTCGGTGCCGGAAATGTGGAAGAGGTTGTTCCAGAGAACGCACGACACGTACTCGCCTGTCGGGAGGAGGAAGCGGCGAATATACTGGTCGGGTTGCCAGTCTACCGGCGCGGAGATGAGAAAGTACTTCACTAGGAAATTATTAGCGTCTTCCATCGAGCCGTTTTCCAGTTGAAAGTCGTCCATGGTCGCGGTCGTTGGTGCGATATGATCGAAACGAGTTGGCTGAAAGGAGGAAAAGCACTCACAGTTATCGACCTGCTGAAGAGCGACCTGAGCGTCATGCGGAAGGGCTTGTTGCGCCTCGGTGCTGAGCATGAAAGTCTCTGGCTTCTGGGCTGCCATCTGGGCCTGTTGAGAGTACATTGTGGCTGAACCTTGATGGCCAAGCTTTCAATTATGTCGCCACGGCGTATGGCACGTGTATGGTGGAAGGCGCTGCCTTGATGGTGTTGATGAGATATGAAATTCGATCCGTGTCGATATATCGATTCGAGTCCAGCCCGTCTTGTTTTTTTGCTTGTGTGTTCCCCTGGCGAAACCGTCAAGGTTGGATGTACAGGGGCGTCGTCTGGTGACGTTGGAATTAATGTGTCGATGGCCGGCAAAGGAGGATAAAAAGAATGTGATTCTCAGCAGACAGTGGCACGAGCTCAGCTTGTGGCAGACTGGGCGAAGGCGGGCGCTGTTTCAGGGTCGTCGACGAGGCCGTTGATGGTCGTCGAGACGGGCGTCGTGGCTTCCTGCGAGAATGGAAGAAGAAAAGGGGTCGGGCGGTTGTGCGGCTTCCCGAGGTGACCCGAAGGGAAAGTGGGGGAGAGGAAAGAATAGAAACGAGAGGAAAATGCGAAGTCTTGCGAGGGGAGACTGAGGAGGTTTTGAGAAGGGGAGGCAGTCTGGGGTTTAATGATTTTCGACGGGGGGGGGAGGAGGGAAGGGGGAAGGGTTGGAAGAGGGAGAACGCGACAGAGTCTGGCGGACGAGGGCAGGCAGGGAGCGCGCGAGTGGGAGTGGGGCTGGACTGAGGGGGGCACCATGGACCATTCCCTGCAAGTGCCTGGCCGAGCTCTGTGCAGCGGGTGTGTGCCCTGGCCTTGCCCCGACAGGTGGGGGTGGTGATTGGTGCCGAGGGGGGGTGTCAGACCCGGGGGGGCCGGGGGGGCGTTGTCGTAGGCCGGGGCACTTGGTGCAGGAAGGAAAGAGCGAGCGGGCAGCTGGGCTGGTGCGCTGCCCTGGGCTAGGTACGCTCGCGCCTCCGCTGGGCCAGCCAGTCCGCCGTTTCCAGCACTCCTTTCCGCTCGTCATGCACAGGAGGGAGAGGAAGCAGAGGAGTCTAGGTGATGGTCGGCAGGGTCATGATCGAGGGATGATCTGGATGACCTGGTTGATTTTATTGACACTGAAATGACCCCATGGTCGAGGGAGACGCCCCTCCAACTAGCTACTTGTACAGTATTGCTTTTTGTTGACGTTGAGCACGCCCGCCCACGCATTGATAAAGTCCCTTGCTGGGAAAAACAACGCTGGTTGAACCACCTTGGCCGGGCATCTCTCACTGCACCGGGCCGGCCCTCCACTTTGAATGCCACTCTTGCTGTGAAGAAAAGGGGCAACGTGATGTTGTTCTCTGTATCACCAGCCGCTTCATGCGCCCAGTCGCTGGTCTCCCTCTAGGAATGCCGATGGATCAGTGGTCACGATAACCTCGTCGTCCTCGCGGGATGAGAACGGCGTTTGGCGGTTGCTGAGACTGCTTGTCCTCTTGTCGTCGCCTGTCTCAAGGCGCTGATTGGGCCGCCGTGTCGCTTGATCCAGAGTCTCTCAAGTGGGAGAAACAACACGCAGGGAACAGGGTCGCACGGTGACTGTCCTCTGAGTCGGCGCATCGTGCGTCTCCCCGACAAGCGAGAGAGAATCGACAATGCGCCACCGACGGACTGTGGCACGGCATCTCCTTACTCGCCATCAGGAAAGGCCAGAAGCACGACGAGTCAAGCCGGACGAAGCGGGCAGAGTGGCAATTGTCAGCTAAGAACAGCCGTGGCTGCTATTGACAGGCCTCTCGTTCGTTGCGTGCCGACTATTCCCCAAGCCGACGGCCGCCGAAATAACCGTCACATTGTTTCTCCCGATGCAACCTCTCCTGCGTGGTAGGCGAGGGCAACACGTTCTCGCCGTGCGATAATAACAAACGCCACCCTTGCTATATCAACCGCAGCAAAATGGAGTGTCTCTCAGTCCAACGTAACGCTTTCCGCCGGACACGAGGACATTTCCCAAGGCGGCATAGCAGATGGGGGGTTTGAAATGAGGTTCCTACAATGGCCATCACCTGAAAGAAGTCGAGGACCTGGCGACGCCCGATATGAAGCATAAATGTATTGTTATGCAAGGCACAAATCGACGTGCCGAGTGGGGGATGCAGGTCCCGTCCGGTTAGTGCTTGGCCGGGAGGTGTGATCCCGCCAGGGCCACCAGGCCGTCGCCAGGCCGCTCTATCGCGATCCTCATCAAGGTTCGTTCGCCATCACGGACCGTCGACAAGGCCAATAGTCCTCCTGATCACCGGCGATCAGAAATCGAAAGGGGTCACCACTGCCCCCCTTTCGTTTGCTCGGAGGAAATCCCTAAGATTTGTTTCCTCCGGGGGAGGAGTAGAAAACAGCCCGGCGTCCTAGGCGGCTCCACCTGTAATGTCGGCTCGTCAGTGCACACTGCACAATGAGAGAAAATGTCCGAGTGCCCACGTCAGCGCATCATGTGGGCTTGTTGGGACGAGGGGAGGACGAGGGGAGAGGAGAGATCAGAGCGGACGGACAACGAGTCAAGACCGATTGTTGCTGTGTCGCTAGGTGAGCAGGGGGCGCCGGTGAGGTCTGCAATAGGGGACGTCCGTCCTGGATGCGCTCCGAATAGCGTCGTGCCTGGCACATGGCCACAGTCCCGAGATGGAAATCAACCACGACGATCCATACCAAGCATCGCGCCAGGCCAGGCCGGCGGACTCGCGGTGGACAAGGCGAATGTTCTCGACCGCGGCCGCAGCCACACAAAAAAAACCTGAAACGCGGTCGAAGCAATGCATCAGAAAAACAACCAGCTTTTCCTCCGCACGCTCGTCGGCGCCAGTGGGCGATGGTGGTGCCGTCTGTCGCTACGACCACCCCCGCGGGCGAGGAACGCCCCCAACCAAGCCGTGTTCGCTGGCGATAGAAGTCGTCGGCGATATGGCGAATGGCGAGTGGTGGGAGTCAGCACCGCCCCCAGCTTCGTATCGTTCCTGGGGCTCTTGGGGCCGCGGCACGCATATCAGACCGCGGAGGAGATGCTCGATTGGACGAACGCATGGCTGCTCTGTCCAGGCCGAAGACTTCTCGTTGATGCGCATGGCTGTCGTACGTCTGACATTGCCCGACTCGAAGTGCCGCGGCCCGCTTCCTCCAGGCCAGCCATGACGATGATTTGCACGACAGTTGGCCGGCCGCGGCCCCTCCTGTCAAAGAATGCTCCGACGCAATACCGCAGGATGGAGAATAGGTCGGGCTGCAGCAAAAGGGCGATACTGGGGCCCTGTGCCCTGGCTGGGATGTGAACCGGCTAAACTGGGAGAGCCGGTCCAGTTTGATCACCGCCCGCATGCCGTTCGTGATCCTGAAACCCGACATCACCGCGTCAACCGACGCGTTCGTTCGTCGTTCGTCCAGGGGCAGAGGCCTGAAGGGTCGTAACTGGGCGCCCCCGGTGCTCGATCGTCCCGCTGGCCCGCCCGCGTACCTGGGAATTGTCCGAAGAGGAGTCCTTTGCCCGTCGCCCCCAGAGTCCAGAGTCCTGGCGAAGCTCGGACCGCCCAGCCTCGTGGGTTTTCCAAGGGATCCAGCCTGAAAGAGGCAGTCGCTCCGGCTCCGTGACCATCCCGATCCCGATTACGTCGCCAGGCCGGGCTGCAACGATCCTGTGGTAATTTCGCGGCGCCGCCCGGGCAAACGACAGAGGAGAGCGTTGGGGGTTGTGCTTCGTCGGCCACGTGGGGGGTTTGCTGTTGGGCGTGACGCTGGCTCGGGAATGCCGCTCCACCAAGCAATCGCTCTGTACGACATTGTCATCTGGGCCGCCTTTCGGGGGCCAGTCTTTGGAGGCAATTGTTGGTCGTCGCATCGGCTTTCGGGGCGCGCGCGTGCTGGTATGGATTGAGTGTCTGGCTGATGGCGTCCGAATGAGACCTCCATCCGAATGCATCAGCGTGCTTGCTTCCTGGCTCCTGCCAGCCTGCCCGCTCAGCTCCTTCTGCCTTTGCTCCAAGGCAGCAGGGGTCGATATAGCGGGCGTTTCAGACACAGACTAGACTTTGTTCAGTCTAGTCCCCATCTCCCTCAACCAATCACCCGGCGAAAGTGCCCGCCGCTGCCAGCGCTAAGGCCTCCGCGGATTTTCCACGTTCAGCTCATTGGGTCCCTCAGATTCTCTGACCCGTCCGTCCCCACCTCTTCGATTCCCGGGATCATGAGCTCAACTCAACCTCACGTCCTCCACCACACTCCGACCAAAATAGACCTTTGCCGTTGTGCGTGCTGTGTGCGCCATACGAGTACACCACCAGAGTACTACAACCGCCGACAACTTGCTACCCCTCCTTGGTCAGCCGGGAATCAGCATCGGGTCGCAGGAATCCGGCCTCACCTCCCGTCTCCCGCCTCTGTCTCCCCTCTGGCGGTTCGTCAGATTGCCCAAGGGCCAGAACCCAGACTCCATCCCCGGCCATCAAAATAGAAATCCAGCATCGACAGACGAAAGATCGTCGCTGCTGCTGCGCGCTGCGCGCTGCATGACCGCACATGACAAGCGGCAGCGCCCACGGGCCCTGAGATCAGGCCAAACCAGCCCGCGCCCGAGCGGCAAGGAAGCAGCTTGAGCACCTCGACTCGACGCCAAGGCCGGCCTGCTTAGTCCAGACATGAAACCGAGCACCGACTTTTGTCGGTATAGACGACCCTTCTAGAGGAAAGCTCTGGTCACCATGGACGACCACCACGCCTAGCGGCCTCTGCCATCGGTTGACGCGGGTTCAGACCTTGCCCGCCCTTTGCAGCTCTTCTTCGACGACGAACGGCCTGAAACGCCACTTGGCATCTTCTTTCAGCAAGCACGCACGCTCCTCAAGTCGGCAGTTGGCAGGTCGGGGGCCTGTTCAGCTCAGGGCGGTGGTGGCCACCCTGACTGCGCATTTATCCATGCAGGTACCCGTCGTCTCGCCGCATCAACGCGACGCTGACGGTTGGTCGACTCAGCTCGAGGCAGCGGGAAATGACCGGCAATGGCGGCTGCCAGCGCCCACTCCGAGCCACGGTAACATCGGGCATCCAACTCGCCTCCGTATCGGAGGACCGCCGTCGAAATCCCCACCGACGAACGACCTGTCTGCTCTGTCCGGCCAGGCCAGCCCGTGGCCGGTGCACACACCCAGTGTCGTGCAGCATCTCAAACAGGCGACGTGGGCTGGCGTTCAGGTACATGAAACACGGGGACCTCGTCACATCACCTTCCAGAACATGGCGACTCGGGGGGGGGGACATGGAGAGGCTAAACAGCCTGGACAGCCTGGGTGGACAGCCCGCTGATCTCTTCTTTGGACGGACAACCGACCCATGCCCACTTTGCTGAAGGCTTTTTTTTTTGTCTTGCAATGCTCATCGGCCCGAGGCAGGACAAACGTGACTCGACGATACATCTGGCATCGCCCTCTATCTGAGGAGCATCTTGACTGCCCAGCGGCACCCTGCCAGCGTCGTATCGGGATCTGCCCGGCGCCAGCAGAAACGAAGACCCCGTCCTTGCAGTCCTTGCATTCTTGCAGTCTTGCAGTCCTCACTCCCACCCAGTGGCCAGTCCCATCTTGGCATCTGATATCTCCCCGCCCCTCGCGGTAACCTCAAACATGGCGCCCACTCCCAAAACTTGACAGTCCCCTCGTCGGTCATCGACGCCCTCGTCAACAGCTCATCGGCCTCGCTCCCGCTCACGTTTCAGCATCTGCGCGCGCCTGTTTCCGGGCTGCCCTGGCTTTTGATCGCTGGCGATCCCCGTCGCCCCAAGCCTTTGGGCTGTGGC
Source organism: Plectosphaerella sp. P0831 (assembly GCA_014635975.1). Taxonomy (NCBI): domain Eukaryota; kingdom Fungi; phylum Ascomycota; class Sordariomycetes; order Glomerellales; family Plectosphaerellaceae; genus Plectosphaerella; species Plectosphaerella sp. P0831. The sequence goes on along the minus strand of JACAFV010000030.1, from coordinate 84,932 downwards.
GATGCCTGCTAGCCTCATGGCAAGCTCGATATGTTTCTCGTTTCCACGAGACGCTCGCGCCGGCCGATGCCCGAGGGGGCAGCAAGGCCGTCGCCGCTGAGGTGGACGAGGTCCTCTGCAAATGGCGGAGAGAAGAGCGAGGTGGCCAAGCTGCTGAAACGTTGACAGACCGACCCTCGGGCTATTCCTGCCCTCGGACGTCCTCTGTGATCTTCGATCTAGGGGTCCGCCTCTGACTTGACTCGCGAGTATCCCGAGGGTCGATTGACTTTGCGCCGAGCCGCTTTCGAAGCGCCCCTTCCAGCTGGTTGGGCGCCCGCCGCATCGCGATCCATACTTTCACGCCTTCCCCAGAACGCCCGCTCGTCGTCAACCTCTGGAGATGTTCTGCCACCCCTGGCAAGACATCAGCGCATCCAGTCGTAATCAGTGCCAGTCCCTCCCCTCGCTCCCCTCTGGCTCGACGATCTCCATCCATGCATGCCGTCCCAACCACGGCTTCCAGCCGGAAGACCTCGTCCATCCTTTGTCAAGACCACCCCTCCTGGGCCCTCCATCCTCTCCGGCCCCACGCCGCCCTGCCCCGGGGAGAGGCGAGATCAACATCTGAAACTGGCTCCCGTCCCTGCGCGCCGCCCCATTGGCCCTGTGGATGTCGAGGCATAAAGATGGCAACGCCGCTCGGCCGTCGCGCCGCCAGGGTCACCCATCCAGGGACGCCCAGTGGGCTTAAGCAGTGTGCTATTTTTCCACTCGGCGGAGGGGCCGAAGGGTGGTCTTTGTGAGATGGGGCTCTCCCGCCTTGCTTACTCGCGGGACGTGAGGCGAACCGTCATCATGCGCCGCACTGTCAGTTGTCCAGCTTTCGGGGATGACGGGCGGCTGTGGACGGGCGGTTGTGGCCGGCCCGGTCAGCTTCACTGATCGGCGAGGCTTGTGAGTCGAAGATGTAGGGTGCAAGGGAAGTATATCGGGGAAGATATCGTAGCCAAGGCAGTGCAGGGCGAGTCCGTGCGGGTGGGACAGGCGGGCAGTAACGTGGGGCGGAGGGACGAGGAAGCCAAGGAAGCGTGTCTGCCATGCTGCTGTGCGTGAGGCGGTGCGTGCCATCGGGGTTCCGAGCGCCGGACGCCGGTCTTCTGGGCATGCGCTGGCGGCGATCCGGGAGCTTGATGCGTGGCTGCGAGGCGAGAGGCTGACTCGGGAGGAGGTAGGAAATAGGCGTATCCGAGTCGGCAATGTGGCGAGGTGGCGGAGAGGCGAGGAAGTCCGATGGGAGCTTGCCTAGTGAGTGTGCTGAGTGATGTCGACCTGCTGTCCTTGGTGATGCTGCCGGCTTCGACAGGCCCGAGACACGCTCGCCTAATTTGAGGCCTTCGGGACTTGTCAGACATGATGGAGCGTGGAAACCTGGCCGTTGCTCGGCGCCTGTGCCTCCGGATCCTGTGCGACCAGCCGTGTTCTGGACGTCGACGGGAGTGTCTCTCGTGCATAAGAGGCGCGGGGGTGTTGTCCCGACGTTGCTCTGCCGTAATATCACGCGGTGGCAGACGCCGTGTGACCTTGGGTGGCAGGGAGGTGGCTGGGGGAGACAAGTTGAACTCTGCCCGGAGAACTGGCGGATGTATCGAGTCTAGGGGATTTGCAGCGGACTCACGAAGGGTATCAGAATAAAGTAGGCTCTCTGAGTATCACAATACCCGTAGTTGGTTATATTTTGCGCTGAAGTAGTCCAACTATGTCTGGCAGAAACAGTGGGAGTTATATTCGAAAGGGCTGTTAGTGAACAGTTGAGGCCAGACTTGCTTCAGATAATCATCAGCCACACCAGAGAGGAAACGATCTTCCCATGGCTGCGTAGAAAAAAAACCATCGAGGGCTTATCGAGTCTCAAGACTTTTTGATATTACGTTCATCTTACATCAAGCCGGCTTGGACAGAGCTGATCTTCACTGCGGCAGAATAACCTCTGGACGCGCCTGTGGCCGAATATTCGCTTGATCAAATACATCAGCGAGGTTAAATGTATACTTCATTTCAAGCTATTGCTGGCAATATATCAGGACGTTGCCGGCTTCCATCAACTGGGCTGTCATCACCATCCAAGGCTTATGCAATCACCTAAATCGGCATAAAGACTTGCATGCTTGCTATCCAGCTCCATACATCCCACCACACCTTGCTTCCGCTCCTTCGCTTTTTACCCCTCCTTCCCTCTCCCACCTACTCCCCCCGGGCGGCCTCGAGCTCGAGCTCCAGCTGCCTGATCCTCTCGCTCTGGTCCTGCGACGCACCGGCCGACGCGCCAACCTTGCGCTTGAGCCCGTCCACCTCGGTCGCCAGCACCCCGATGCGGTCGTTTTGCGCCGTGATGATGCGCGTCTGCTGCGCGAGGAGCTGCTTGATCTCGTCAAGGGAGGTCTCGATGGCGGAGTTGGACGACGAGATGCCAGAAGAAGCGAGGGGCGCAGAAGCAGCAGCAGGAGCCTGCGAGGGCGTGGACTTGACGGGGGATGAGGGCGCGGGGCGGGCCTGCACAGGGGCAGCGGCCTTGATGGGCGAAGGCGGCTGGGCGGCGCGAGCCACGGGGGCAGCAGCAGCAGCACCGGCCCCGCGGGGCTGTGGCCTCTGGACCTGCTCAAAGCTCGAGTCGTCGTCGCTGCTCTCCTCCTCCACGGCGGGTTCGTCATCCTTGAACTTGTCGGCCATGTTGGCCATGGAAGCGCCCTGGTCCTTCATGTTCGGAGGCGGACTCCTCGAGGCGGCTGGTGCCTGGGCGACAGGCTCGGGCTTGGGGGCAGGCTTTGCGGCCACAGGGGCGGGGGCGGCGACGGGAGGCTTGTAGTCCGAAGCAACCTCGCGAGGCGCATTGCCGTCGTAGACGCTCTCGAGGTCAATCTTGGCGGGCAGGCCGTCCTTACCGTCGATCCATTCCTTTGCAGACACCGCAGGCTTGAGGCCGGTGGCGGGGGGGAAGATGTCGGACTGGAAGCTCTCGGCGCGGCGGGGCACGGTGAAGGAGATGGGCTCGATGTAGGAGTCGTTGACCGTCTTGTACGCGCGCATGACCTCGTTCTCGTGGACCTGGACAGTTAGCGTAGGGCACAGCTTTCAGGAGCCTCGGCACTCACATTGATGCCGCGCCTGGGCACAAAGGCAATGCCGCGCTGGGGCTCGGCCGACTTGTGCTCGCTGAGGAACTCAAACTTGTCGTTTTCATATTCGTAGTAGCGGATGTTGCCGTCGCCCTTGCCGGCAAGGTACAGACAGTTGGACCCGTCGTCCCAGAAGGGCATGCAGACGCCCGAGATGGAGTCGAGCATGGTGAAGCCGCCGATGGGCTCGGCGCGGCCGGGCTCCCAGAGGGCGATTTGGCGCTCGCTCATGCGCGAGAAGCCCGTGGTGGCGAACCGGTTGTGCTCGCCCATCCAGACGGTCCTGCTGTTCTTGGCGCCCGCGTGGCCCGCGTGCTCGGCAACAGGGGCCTCCTGGCGCACATCCCACACACGGATCTTCTTGTCGCGCGAGGTCGTCGCCAGCAGCGAGCCCGTGGCGTTCCAGGTCAGACTCTGCACGATATCGGCATGGCGCAGTTGGTGACTGGACTGGCCGGTGGTGATGTCCCAGAGCTTGATGGAAAAGTCGCCCGAGGCCGAGGCCAGGATGTTGTCGGCAGCGGGGTTGAACAGGACCTGGCCGACCTTGCGCGCGTGACCGCTGAGACGGGCCACAGGAGAAACATCAGCGGGCTCTTCGGCGTCCGTGTGCAGGGTAAAGTCCCGCGGCACCTCCCAGATGAAGACCTTGCCGTCCTCGGAACCCGACGCAATGATGCGGTCGTTGAAGGGGTTCCAGTCGGTGTCGAGAACTGTGGCGGTATGGCCGCGGAACAGCGGGATCTGGTCGGGCACCTTGCCCTTTTCGCCGACAGGAAGCACGGCAAACGCGCCGCCGCCGCCCGACTCCCAATTGACCGAGAGGTATTCGGGGTTGGCCTGGGTCGTCAGCGCAGACACGGAGGGGGTCGATTCTTGGGACGCACCTTCACCAGGTTGGTGTCCCACGCATTGCGACTGATGCGCAGGTTATCATAGCAGAATTCCTTCCTCGTCGGCTTTCCAAAGACGTGTCCTGGCGGGCGGGGGTAAGCTGGGGTGGATGTCACGGGGGCGAGGGGAGGCCGAGGAAGGCCACGACTCACGATACTTCGACGAGCGTACGAAACGGCCCGCCATGGCCTATGGTGTGTTGATCTGGAGCGGGATGGTCCAAGGGAGAGAAGCGTCAGGGTCGACGAGCAAAAGCAATGACGGAGGATGCGAGGGGATGCGAGAGATGTGGTGTCGAGACGGCTGGGCGAGTCGATGTACGGGACGGAAGCGGTTGCACTCAATGGGTGCAGTGCTCCTTCCACTTCCTTGAAACCCACCCAGCCCGGTGGAGTGGGGAACTGGCTGCGCCACGGGCGGGCGACGCCAAGGCGCAAGGCCGACATGGGTCACGTGATAGGGAGACATCACAGCTTCAACCGCTGCCACATCACCATGACCATGCACCATGCCTTGACACATGAAATATTCGTTGTAGTACAGCTTGGCGTCCACGTAGGCGCCGACTCCCAGAGATCGATCGCCCACCTGAACCGCCCTGCCAGTCCGTTCCCTCCCTCCGTTTCCTTTCGTTTGCCTTGCCTCATACAGCCGTGACGCCCGCAATCCATACAGAAAAATATTAAACACGTAAAACCAATCGCCCCAAAGAATCCCCCGACGTCCTGACGCGGGACGGCTTCCCGCGGCCGCGAAGAGAAGTGGCTGTCGGCCTGGCGACTAGTTAAAGGTGCTCTTGGTGCGCGAGTGCACCCGCCGGCCCTCGGAACGCTTGCGCAGAGCATCCTCCCGCTTAAGGACGAGCTCGCACCACTTTGTCTTGCGCCGGCTGCTGGACTCGTCGTCGCTCTCGCCGCGGCCCATGATGTCGCCCAGCGCGCGCAGCCATCCCTCCTTGTCGGCCGCCGTGTCGGCGTAAAAGTCAATGACCTCGCCGTTGTTGAAACGGATCCGGAAGCCCTCCTCGACAAACATGTAGCCCTCTTCGTCCTCGGCAAAGGCCGAACGTCGCCGCTTGCCGCCCTTGCCGGTCGTCTCCTTTTCGGTTAGAGCGCGGCGGTCGTCGATAAGACGCTTTGCGTTGCTCAGGTTGATTGTCGCGCGGGGCTGTCTCGTGGCCTCGTGGTAAGCCGTCAGCTTGGTGCCAACCAGCTTGAAGTATCGACGACGCCAGAACTAGTCATGTTAACTAAGTCCCTCATATTCGGGCTTTTGTACTCACCGGACAGTCGCCGCCCTGCTGGCTCAGGTTGCCCTCCCAGTTGCGGGCCTGGCGCTCCTCGGCCGCCTTGAGCTCGCGGATGCACGAGTTCATGCTCTTGGGCATGTCCTCGTCCGCCACCCCCTTGGGACGCGGGACGAAGAGCAGCTGCAGGTCGAGCTTGCCAATCTTGTAAGGGGCCCGTCGGACCACGGCCGTGTTGCCACGCTTGCTCTTGACGCTCGAGGCAAACGACGCCTCCTCGGTTGCCCACTCGTTGAAGCAGGCAACGTCGACGTGGTAGGGTCGGCCGTAGCACCGCGCCTCGTGCTCCTTGAGGCACACGTACGACCGCGCAAAGCTGCCATCCTCGGCGGCCAGCGGCGACAGCAGGTCCCAGCCTGTGGGGGCCGTCTTCATCTGGCGCGCCTGGGCCTCGCGGTGCTGCGTGGCCGCGCGCTCCTCCTCCTCGCGCTGGCGAATCTCCATCTCCTTCCTCTTCTTGGGCGACGCAAACACTCTGCTGAAGGTCGACGTCTTGGGCTTGACCACCTTGGCCATGGGCTGCACCACCTTCTTGGGCTCGGGCTTCTCGAGCTTGACGTTGAGGCTGAGCTGGAACTCGAGATCGTTAGGCACGACCAGCTCAAACTCTTGACCAACGGGCGCATTGCGCGCAAGCTCCAGCCAGGCTGTTGTCACGCAGTGGACGCCATTGTCGAGCGTCAGGTTGAACCACGTGCGCTCATCTGTCTGGTTAGCTGGGTTGGCAGCGGTGGAGCTAAGGGGCCTACTCTTGGGAATGGGCAGGTCAAGGTCCTTGACGCCCATGACCTTGACGAAAAGGCGGCCACGCTCGCCGCTCTCCTCGGTCGCCAGCTCGGGGTTCAGATCGTCGTCAGCGTGCGTGGTGGCTTGAGCGTTGCTCTCCTGGCCGGGCATCGGCGGAACCGGTCCGCCCGCGGTCTGGCGCTTGCGGACGCTCTTTTGCTTGGTCTTGCTGTTCCAGGGCTCGACCGTCCACGTCTGCGGGCGGTCCTTTTTGATCGGCGAGTTGCCTGCCGACCTGGACATCCACCCCTCCTCCGTCTCCTTGTCGCTCGCGGCGACAAGTTTCGTGTTCTGGCGCATCAGGTAACCGCGCTGTGCAGGGTTCATGTTAGCTTTAGGGGGTTCAAGCTTGGGGGCCGGCCGCCGAGACGCTTGTCTCATGGGGCTGCCGGTCGCGATGCGGGACGGGTTGGTAATGAAAGAGTCTTGTGCAACCTTTTGCGCCTCAATAACGCGCTCAAAGTCCTGGTCAAGGCTGAGGCCCAGGTCGAGGTCCAGGGTCAGGCTGCGCTTCTTGAAGCTCGGGTGCCTCGCGAGGAAATCGTCGCCGGTAGCGAGGGTGTCGTCGAATTCGAGGTCGCGGGACAGTCGGTTGCGGTGGCGCTCGGGGATGGGCGGCACCATGGGGATCTCGCGGCTGACCTGTCGTCGGGCCTCGCGCATCGAGGCAATGTCGGAGGGGGTGGCCGAGGGCCGGGTCTTGAGTTTGGAGCCCGACGCAGACTTGATGGTCGCCTGCCTCTCGGGCACGTCGGGGAGATCGGGCTCGTCAAACGACTCGTCGTCGTCGTCGGACATGGGGTGGTGGATCACCGAGTCGGGGGTGCCCGGCTCGTTGTCGTACTCGTCCTCTGGGTCGCCCCAGCCGGAGCCGTCGTATTCGGGCTTGGAGAGCTCGGGGGTAAAGGGGCGCTTCATGAAGGCCTGGGCGTCGCTCATCTTGGGCGGCGGCTCAAGATCTTCAAGGGGGGCCGCCGTCTCCTCAGGGGGTGGCAGCATGTACGCTGAAAGGCTCTTGGAGAAGAGGTTTTCGGTCTCGGCCTTGCTGACTTCGGGCAGACTAGTGGTGGGCACAACCGGCTCATCAGGGGTCTGACGGTCGTCAACACCAACAGGGCTGGCGGCACGGGGTGTCTTGACGTCCTCGTCGTTCTCGCGGACCTCCACCACCTCGACCTCCTTCACCTTGACCTCCTGCACCTCGGGGTCCTGCATGTTCATGTTGGCCATGAGCTCGTCCGAGTAGTGGCTGGCCGAGTCATCGTCGGTCGACTCGGACCGGCGGTACAGGTCCGTAATGGAGTCGAGGTCAGAGACGCGGTCCGGGCTGCGATGGATGATGACGCTACCATCAGCCTCGTCGTCCGAGGGCACGTCATCCATGGGGGCCTCGTCCGTCTCAGTCGATGGTATCGGGACGTCGGGGTCGTACTGGAACCGGCGGTCGGGGCTCCTGTCGGGGCTGCGCGCGGGGCTGGAGCTGGGCAGCGGCGAGGAGAACTGGTAGTCGGACTCGAGGTTGTTGCCGTTGCCATTGACACGGCGCAGGATGGACTCGCGCGAGATGCGCTCTGGCAATTGGTACTCGCCCAGCCCGGACAGATCGCCAATGGTATCGTCCTCCTCTTGGGCCTCGAGCATGCTCGAGTTGGCCGACTCGACCTCGGGGGTCGGGCTCTGCATGCGGTTGTTGCCGCGGCGAAGGCGACGCTCGCGCTGCTGCTCGTTGGCGGACTTGGCGTCATCCGAGAGCATCATGAGCTTGAGCCGTTCTTCGAGCGTCATCTTGCCGTTGCCAATGTTTTGAATGTCGGCCTTGGAGGACGTGGCGGGAGGGGGGGATGGGAGGCTGCGGTGGGAGCCCGAGCCGAGCATGCGCTCTGCTGTCGCAGCAAGACCGGGCGACGAGCACACCGAGTCACTGCGGGTGAGCTGGCCAGGCAGAGGGGGCAGCGGGCGGTGGTCCGAGTTGGAAGAGTCTGTACGCTGCTGCGCGGGCCTAACCGGGAGCAGCTGCGAGGGCATGGCCTCGGGCATGGGGCTGCTCTCGAAAGGGTCGTCGCCGCGGTAGTTGTGGCGCCAATCATCAGGGCCAACCACCGGGGTCTTGTCGGTATCCTCCAGGGAGGCATCAAAGCTGTCGTCGTGCAGGTCGACATCCCCAAACCTGTAGTGGCGGTTCTCGTCGTCGTCATCATCCTCGTTCGACTCGAAGCTGCCCTCTCGCGAGTCGGAGCCGATGGACGAAATATCAGGCGTGGCCATTTCATACTCGTTGATCTGCGGGGGCGCGGCATCAAAGGTGACGCTCTTCATGTGACGGTGCAGAGTCTTTCCGCTAGGAAGCTCGCGCTCGTCGGCTGAATTATCATCGGACCACAACCCGCTCTCGGGGTCGAAGCTGCTCTTGAAGCGGCTTGTAGAGAGGGAGGACTTGATGGGCGAGGCCGGCTCCTTGCTGGGGGTCTGGGGAGAGGCGGCGGGCATCGAAGCGGAGATTGTCTCGTCGAGGCTTGATGACGGACTAAAAAGGGAGATGCTCGACTTGCTCTCGCTGTGCTGGTGACCGCGGAGTCCATTCAGGCCGCTACCACCATAGGCATTGCCCTGGACCTTTGCGAGGGGGCGTTCAATCTGGGGCAGGCGGGTCGGGTCGTACTCTAGCTTGTGCTCGAGGGCGAGGATGTTGCTGTTGCGAACGCGCGAGGCCTTTTGGAGGCGCTCGATGGAGGAGCGGCGGGTGGGCGAGGGAGATCCGGAGCGTCCGTACAGGCTGTTTTCCGCGTTGAGCGAGTTGAGGTTGCGGGTTTGCCAAAAGAGACGGGGTGACGTGGTGCCGTTCTCGCGGGGAGAGGACTGGAATGGCGAAGAATCAGTGGCGAGGCCCAGCTTTTGCTGCTCCCTATTGTCAGCGACGTTCTGTCTCAGACAGTGTTGGATCCTACCTTTGTGGGCTGGTGCCAGCTCGGGGAGTTTCTCCTCTGGTCCGAGGGCGACACTTCGGAGAGGGGGCGGGGGACGCTCATTTTCGTGGGAGATCCGTTCTTGGAGATGCGCAACGGGTGGACCTGGGAGGATTTGTTAGATGAGTGACGGGAGGGGAGGCCTGGAAGACGCACCGGTTCTTCTGATTCCATCGTGCCGACCGGCTAGGTCATTGGGAGTCCTGCTGCAGTCGAGCAGGGAGAAGGATGCAACAGAATATGTCGAAGAATGCTGGCGAGCGATGAACGGGCAACGGGCGAGTCGAAAGGGTCCGACGCTGATGAGGAATGCCGGGTCTTGTGCTTGTTGTTTAAGGGTGGGCTGAAGAGGGGAGGTGGCGGAGGTGCACGTCGTCGTCGAGGGAGGGCTCTAGTGATGTCGTTTGCGCCGGGGCAGATGGTGGGGTCTGATTGGAGCGCGGCACGGCAAGGTAAACAAACAGCCCGGCACTGTCCACGCTGCGTGGCAGGCGCTAGCGCGGCTTCCAGGGGGTGTTGCCCTGACGACGCCCGCCGCCAGAGGCCTGACCCGCTCCACCCGTGCGAGCGGGCAGGGGTCTGTCTAGAGTCCGTGTCGAATAACCAGGTTCTTCTTCAGTGTTTTGTTCTTTGGGAGCTCATTGAGCTGGTGTCTCTAAATGCATAGATTCAATTTCTGTCCTCAGACTGCTGCCGATGATGGTCTGCCCCCTGCGAGCTTCTCGAGTAATACTCTGACAGCCTCGTCTTCTCGTCTTCCCGTGTTGACACATTTGGCATCACCATCACCCCAACTCAACGAACCCTCACCAGTGTGCCCACCAGTGTGCCCACCAGTGTGCCTCTAGTCATGGTGTTGTGACGGGGCCTCGGATGCACGAACCCACTATCCCACCAACCAGCGTCTCGTTCCCCGCCGTCTGACGGCACTCGCAGCCAGGGAACGAGCAGCATGCCCAACCTGTCTTTGTCTTTCCTCGGCTTGTCACAGCCGCTTATCGAGGCTATGCCGTCCATGTCATGGTTCGAAAAACTCTTCCCCTCTCCCTCTCCATCCTTCGTTTCACATGGCCCCAGAAACACGACTCTGACCCAGATATCTTGCTTTTGTCTGCCCCGCTAGCACGCCTCCAAGTGTCTACCTCGAACCGCCCCTCCCTCCATGCCGTGATCCATCGCCTTGCTGCAGGCTGCACCCGGCATGCTAGTCCTCCCCGGATACGACCTGCAAGACATCGGGAGAGGCCCCGTCGAGCTATCACGCGCAGCTTGCTTCCGCCTGCTTCCACTTCCCACGCCGCCTGCTTCCACTTCCTACGCCTGCCGCTTGTTCCACTCGACACACTCGTCCAACCCGACGCCGTTGCCCCCGAAACAATCCAACGCGCTGCCAATCGTCAGATCCACCCGTCCGCCGCTCAGCCTCTTGACCGTCTCCAGGTCTTCGAGGTTGCGCCCGCCGCCGGCGTACGTCACCGGGATGGACGACCATAGGGCGAGTTTCTCGACGAGCTTTTCGTCAATGCCTTTTTGGAGTCCCTCGTTGTCGGCTGCGTGGATCAGAAACTCGCTGCAGTACGGTTCCAGCAGTTTGATGGAGGCTGTCAGGTTAGAAGCCGTCTAGATCCATCCTGTGCCTAGTTGACTCACCCTCGTTGACCTCCATGTCTGTGATGGTCTGCCACTTGTTCATGGCGACAAACCAGCTGCTGTCGCCTCGCCGCCGACAGCTCAGGTCGATGACCAGCTTCTCCTTGTCGCCGTCCAGCGCCTGCAGCACCGCGTCGAGCCGCTCCTGGCTGAACTTGCCTTCCGGGAAGAGGTACGACGTGATGATGACCTGCCAGTGTCAGCCTTCGTCTACTCCCTGCACCAAAATGCCCACCTTGTCGGCGCCCGCGTCAATCCAGTACTTTGCATTCGTATCGTTGATGCCGCCGCCCACCTGCAGGCCGCCGGGCCACGCCGCCAGCGACTCCTTGGCCGCCGTGTCGTTGCCCGGCCCCAGCATGATCACATGCGCGCCCGTGAGGTCATTGTCCCGGTACAGCTTGGCAAAGTGCGCCGGCGGGTGTGGCGAGACAAAGTTGGTCTTGAGCTCCGTCGTCGTGCTATCCAGCGTGCCGCCGACGATTTGCTTCACCTGCCCTGCGTGCAGGTCGATACACGGCCGAAATCGAGTCATTTTGGGTGGAAGTTGGGGAGTTGAAGTTGGGTGTTGTCAAAGGCCGACTTGAAGTTGAAGTTTCCGTGGCGGGGCACGACCCCGCTATCGGCCCGCGGTGCCCCTCCACAGCCCCTCCACCGTGACGCCTCTTTGCAACATCATCCATCAGAGGTTCAGCCAGATCACCAGACCATCCAATGCACCAGACCATCCAGTTCACCAGATCGGCCAGTGCACCAGATCGGCCAGTGCACCAGATCGGCCAGTGCACCAGATCGGCCAGTGCACCAGGCCAGCCAGTTCAGTAGACCACCTTAAGACTCAAAAGAGTATCAGCCTGCGACTCCAGTGCTTTCTGGAAGCAGTAGCACCAGGCTTCCAAGCAATGGATTCGGGTCAGTAATGGCAACCGCCTAAAGGAATGCCATGGTGTGTCCGGCTACCCAGGACCACCTTGCGGGCAATAGAGACTCGTAGTTGGGGGTGTGCACTCGAATAGAAGCTGGAGAACTCGATGCTACGTATGTCTTTTGCAAGATCACGGCGCAGAATGCGTACCACTGCAACGCAATGCGTGCTTGACTACTGTGTAGTTGACAACTAGCTGAGCAGTTCAAGCGTGCATTGATCCGAGTCCACTGGCAACTGGTAGGCTGTGGGATTTCAGTGGCCTCAGGGCCTCAGGTCAGGGCCTCAGGCCTGGGGCAAACGCGAGGCCTGGAAGGTGCGAGAGCTGCCAGGCAGCGCTCCTTCTTCAACGCGTCCAGGCTTGCAACAAACAGGACGCGGCCAAGATTCTGCCCCCTCTTGGAGACTGCCCAACACAACTCTCTCAACACCAGATCCAGCACACTCGGTACCAACAACCTGCAGAGCATCACCCAGTCGCCATGGACGACCTTCCCAGAGGTGATTCGGGGAGCGGCCGCAGGTGGTTAGACTCGTTGCGAAGAGTCAACGCCGGCGAGCCTGCACCGACCTACGCGCTTTCTTGGCCGGACATTGAGGCATCCGATAGCGACTGGCAGCCCTCGATCAAAACTAAGAAGCTCGACGAGCCGTCGCTTCCAGAAAAGCTCGACGAGCCTTCAGCATCGGACGCCCAATGCAGCGTCTACGATTCGGATGAAGATGGCAACGCGAAAGAGGCCCATCGCACCCTGAACTCCGATAAGGTGCCTTGGAACCCCCAAGAGGTTCGCAAATGCGTTCGGTCCGAATTTGTCTACCCCGGCAGCAGTTGGAAAACCCGGAGTGCAGCATTCCAAGCCCTTCCTCCCGCCAAAGCCGCCGAGTCCAGGCTGGCAGGGACGGCTGTTCAACAACGCTTCACCAACGTCTACTTTGTCCGTGTCGTTCAGAACACGGCCAATGTGAAAAAGATTCATCCTCAGCGCCTGTCCCAGTACCTCGCGGCCGAAATTACGGCCCAGCTTACAACCTGCGCCAGCTATGACAGGTTCTGGGCTGCGTCACACGACTTGGAGGAATACATTCGACAGGTAATCTGGCCTCAGATCATGCATATCGATGCCGTTCAACTATCGCAAGGGCTTGGAAGCGATGTCGTGGCGCTTGCAAAAGTCATCCCTCCTCCTACCGCAGCTGGCTTTAACAACGACCAGTTCTGGGGCTGCTCGGTCTACATGGCGCTGAGGTTCCCTCCCGGCTCCCATCCATTCACCACCCCAGTGGTTCGCAATACGATTGCCCAGTTCAGGAGGTGTACTATTGACGGCCGAGATCCGTGGGGCTCGGATTACGCAAACATCGACACCCAGATGGCTCTGGCAGCTTCGTGGGCCGGCTACAATATTGCCCACTTTCTGATCGACCACAACGCGTACGACCTCACTCCGGACGAAGTGCAACTGCAGAGGCGACAGCTCGATACTCTCGTGTGGCTGGCGTCGGGCGCTCATGGCCTTGTCGGAGATCTCTTCAGGGCTGTGCTCAGAGAGAGGGGAAATTTCGACACAGCGGCCACCACGAGTCTTCTGCAAGAGGAGATGCACCGCATGCAATGGGATCGTTTCGTCGGCAACTGTCACCGAGTCGCCTACAACTGGGAGAATTCGCTTCCACCGCCGCTCTGCAAACCCAGTCGCATCCTAGAGGAGATGAAGGCATCTGGAGCCATCGAAGGCTGGGACGACTCTGCGCCGTTCAGCACCGAGTTCGACGAGCCCCTGGACCCCTCAGTACACAAGATGAAGGGATCGGGCCTGGTTCTCTCAAAGAACGTATCTGAGAAGGTCAACCGGGTCAACAAGTGGCTCTTGGATTTCCTTAGGGAAGAGACCCCTATTGAGGTGACGAAGGACCGGTTCAGCTACATACCGGAGTACCTCAGCCATGGTCTGGACGATCAGGAGGCTCTCCAAGACATCCGCGGCGCTTCGGAAGCCAGAGAGCCTCTTCAGGGAGTTGCTCCAGACATCGACTCGCCACTGCAACACGAGATCTCCGGGCTCAAGGCCTCTATTGCCAATATCGAGAAGATCGTCAAGGAGGTTCAGACGGCAGTGACGGGCCACACGGTGGCTATTGACGGTATTCGCGATGATCTCGCACAGCAAAACGCCGACTCCTTGGCTCGTCTGCTGGCTCCGGCGCTGCTCAAGACACTCGAGCCCGCCCTCATCAAGTCTTTGGAAAGGACTCAGCAGAAAGAGCTCAAGGACTCGATGAAACGCCACGCCTCGGAAACCATCAAGCAGGTCCAGAAGCTGATGGGACCTTTGCACGAGAAGATCGACAGCCTCGCGGCCAAGAGTACCATGACGCGGCGTTCGGAGGGCCGCGCTGCCACTACCACCACTATCGAGGCAGAGGACCGATCGGCTGGCCGCTCTAGGGTGCAGAGGGACGAAGATGACGGACCGCTGGCCAACTTTGAGCCGCCCAACGTCAATCGAACGAAGCTACTTTCGAGCGGGTTTGTCGGCAACCCCATGGCTGAAGCCCGAAGCAGCCGAATCAGTCTCGGATCGAGCACGGCAGGCACGAAGCGGGCATCCGAGAATACCTCCCCTCAGGCGACGAAGCGGCAATACGAGCCGTCTGCAGCCCTCTCCCCTCCGAAGCCCAGCTTGGGTTGGATGGGTAGGCGGCCCTGAACGAATTCTCGGGATGGTGAAATGGCCATGAAAAGTGCCAGGTTCAAGGAAAGATTGGGTCGTGTATTGTAGCTGATGTGCTTGGCGAAGCAGCCATGGGACTGATTAGCTTTGATATGGGGGTTAAGTCATTGTCAGACCCTGATGAACTGGCTGATCTGGTGATCTGGTGAACTGGTGAACTGGTTGATCTGGCGATGGTGATGGTGATGGTTACATGTACAGTTATCGTTCACTGTGTGTGTACTGTGTGGCCACCAGCTAAGGTCCTCCATCTTCATCAACTTCTCTCCAGACGCTGTCCGCATGTCCATTTGACAAGATGGCCAAAGACTTTGGGGCTTGGACGCCCAGGAAGACACCAGCCTGACCATCAGGGACACTACTGTCTGCCCACTCCAGTCGACTCGATCCCATTGGCCTCCGCACGCTGCATCGGCATGGAACTCCGGTTTACCCGGTCAACGGTGTTTCCATTCTGCCTGTAGAAGCCGACTTGGCGGACGCTCCAGGGCTGCTTGACCCCGCGTTATGGCGATCAGCTGCCGCTCCTATTTGATTGAAAGCAACTGACAGAACAGGACGACACCCAACTATCACCTTCCACTCACCATGCCTACTCTGTCCCAACCCCGAGAAGCCTGGTCCATCCCTCCCCCTTCCGAGGGACAGGCCCCGGCCCCCCTCACCGAAGAGCAAAAGGAGCACTTTGTCAACAATGGGTGGCTCCATCTGACTAATTGCTTCACCAGAGAGCAGGCGGAATGGGTTCGAAAAGACCTCTGGACCCGTCTCGGCATGGACCCCGACGACAAGTCCACCTGGAAAGAGCGCTCCAACATGCCCTTCCAGCGCAGCTTTGACGCCGCTCTTNGCTCTTCTGGCACCCAAAGCCTGGTCTGCCATTACGGAACTCTGTGGCGGCGAGGACAGGATCACCGAGAACTCACGCGAGTGGCGGGACGGCTTAATCGTCAACCTTGGCAAGCCCGAGTTTGAAGGCCAGGAGGCCCCTCACCCCAGGGACCTCGACAACTGGCACGTCGACGGCGACTTTTTCGTCCACTACCTCGACTCGCCCGAGCAAGCCCTCCTCGTCATTCCCCTCTACACCGACATTGCGTCGGGCGGCGGCGGCACGATGATCTGTCCCGAGGCCATGCCCAAGGTCGCCCAGCATCTCCACGACCACCCCGAGGGCGTATCCCCATTGATGGTGCCCCGCGGCGAGCCCAATTTTCCCAAGGAGGTCGGGCGTGACTTTTTCCTCAACACGGCCAGGAGCTGCAGCGAGTTTGTGGAGGTCACCGGCAGCGTGGGCGACGTCTTCCTCATGCACCCTCTGATGTTGCACTCGTTTTCTCGGAACCGTCTGCGCCACTTGCGGGTTATTACCAACCCGCCTGTTCACTTTCGCGAGCCGATGAGCTTTGACAGGGAGGATGGGAGGTATAGCCTGGTGGAGAAGACGACGCTCAGGGCGCTGGGGAAGGACAGGCTTCCGGGGTGGCAGATTACCTCTCCTAGGGAGCAGAGGATTCCAGCGAGGCTGAAGATTCAGGCAAAGATGAAGGAGGAGGAGATGAAGAGGTTGGGGAAGTCGGCGAGGCGCACTCCAGCTGCGTAGGTAATTGTGAAATGGTGAACAGAATCGATGCATTACCCATCTAATTGTTCCTGATATGAATTTTAATGAGTAGTAGCGCGGCATTACTACAACGAGTGAAGTCAATGGTTTGAAGCTCCCAATCATGAGAGACGCAAGGCGTGCATAAATCTTGCGTGATTGCTTAACACCCGCCCTAGCTGGAGCATCTTTGCCGGTCACTCCTAGGGTGAACGAGACATGAGTCAATCAAGACACGCGCAACAATCAGTCACAACAGCCCTCTCATGACGCCCGAGGGCATGTTTTGCATGCTCTACACACCAAGGTAGTCCAAAAAAAATATGTCGATACAGTAGGGGCACGGGAGAAGAGGGAACATATGGCCACTGTCTGAACGGGCAAAACACAAGTTGTCTATATCAGGGATCGAACCTGAGACCTTTCGCGCTCTCATTTAATGTGAGGCGAACGTGATAACCGCTACACCATACAGACTTGCATGATAATGATACAAAAAAGAGTCATTATGTCCTTTAGTGTTGAGAGTTAGCAGCCAAGTCATTGGGTTTGTGTTGGGCGAGCCCAGCATCACCACGCACAATCCATGGGGCCCATGCTCAGGATTATGAGAGCTACTAGTGTACACTACACTCTAGTCTTTCGGTGAGTGTGTTACTTGTCTTGCAGCCGATGAACAAACGCGCAGAGACCGCTACAGTACTTGATGTTCCAACAGCCAACACTCGATGGAAAGTGGACTTTTAGCGAATTAAATCCGGCATGGAACATCCGAATGTGGATCTTATTGAATGCAGCAACAAGCTCGGATCGCAGATTGAACCGTGCTTTGTAGGCGAGCTAGCAGAAGCCGACTGGTCGTTCATCATCTCTCAGAGTTCGAACGCTAAATAACTGTGCTGGTAATTAATTGGACTGCTTCATCGCTAATTGGGGTTTGTCGCTCCCCACTGGACGAGAGATAGAAAAAGATTTTTTAAAGGCCTGGAGGATTCGCCATCAGTTGCCATCCAGCATGTCCGGCCCTTCGGCAGGGCGGGAGGAGAATGCGCTGTGGGGAGCAAGTCGCAGTGCCACCCGGTTGACACGCTGCTCCCCCGGGCCGTTCGCCAGATACCTAGGTCATGGGCGGAGCCTGTACACGTTGACAAGTTACCGCCCAGCAATAGACGCCCGCTGCTATGGTGGCTCTTGTCTGGCCATCCAGTTTCAACTTATTAGGGCGCCTAGGTCGGGTGGGGGTCGAGATGCGGCAAAGATGTCCATGTGTGTAAGCGCCGGCCAGTGCAGCCGGGCAGCGGTTATAGTCTAGACGGTTGGTTCGAGATGACGGACGATTGAGTATAAAATCGGTCTCGGGCAGGTATACTATTAATCTGTATCTTCTGGTACCATTGAGTACCGAATTCCAGGCGGCTGGGAAGATGCCCCCAGGTAAGCCAAATATCTGGTCAAGGGTCCCAGTGTCTTTGAAGCTTGCTGGTTACCGGCAGGATACGTGGAATGTCGACACCTCCAGAACCTGGCCCCAATGGTTAGTTAGCCCACTGAGCCTTGGGATCATCTGCTGACAGGGTGGGATTATGCGATGCTTTAGGCGGAACCATCGAACCGGCCGGATCGTCTTATCCAACCCAAATCCTCGAGTAGAGCAAACCTACCTGGACTCTCGGGCTGTGGAGACTCATCTGAGCACTGTCGAGCGCACACCCGCGTCTCCTGAATCACTACCGACGAGCAATGGGTTCGATACTGAGGTGGCTCTTTCCAGAGAGAGAGAGGGGTACGATGTCGTTCAAGAGGAGGACCGGAGCTCGCGACCAGACTTCGTCGTCTTCAAGATATGCTGTCGGCCCGGTGAGTCAAACTATGCCTATGACTTTTGTGTCGTTGAAAGCAAGCCTGCAGGCAGACCGTGGGGGTCGACAGAAGACCAATGCGCCAACCAGTGCGACTCGGGGGAGAATGACGCCGCGAGGCTCTATGCCATTGTCCAAATAGGCTTGGAAGTTGCGTTCTACAAGTATGAGCTCGGAACGTTTACTCAGCTGAGCCAGAGGATGCACTTGAGACGAGACGTCCAGGCAGTCATGAGCTGGGGACAGATCCTCAATGAAAACCCTCTGCCTTTCGTTTGATGAGCCGCCGTGGGAGTGAGCCTGGCTTGACGCCGCATCATGCCAGGTGAGGAGGGGGGAATTTCGTTGGTGCTGGTGGGACGGTGTGTACGGGTCTGTGGAGCTGGGGCTTGTAGGAGATTCCGCTCATGAAATCACCGAATCGGATATGAGACTCATCTGGACTGGTGTCGAGTCGTTTGCGGTTGCACTCCTCTTGCACGAGTGGAGCTTTTCCATCGAGCCATTGAAATGGCGGCCCAAGGCCCAGCTCACACCCAAGTTTAGCCGGTGCAACAGTTGAGCTGGAGGTGAATCGAAGGATGCTGTCCTGGAATTCCATCGGTAGAGAGCTCAGTGATGTGCCAGGGCGGCTGGTTTGGGAAGCGAACAACAAAAGGTCGATGGCCCTATCGGTCGGTGTGTCGCCGTCGTATAGCGCCTCAGGCTTGGTCCATTCGAGAGACCCGTCCGATTTGCGCCGAACCATCAAGACATGTCGGAGACTGAGTATGAGGTATGGGAGGTCGCTGCCGGCAGTATGCCTTCTTATCACGTCCAGCCCCTCTCCTAGTGTATCGGACAGGACAAACCATGCGCCTCCGCGCTTAAGGAGCGTGGAGTCGGGGCAAGTCCATCCAGGAAGATCAGTGACCCAGGCGTACGGTCCTCCTGGGCTACGGTCTGTGGCTGTGCGCTCCACGATGGCGAAGTCGAGCGTGATGATCCAGATGACGGCGTGAGCCAGTTTGAGAAAGGTCATCTTGTTCTGCCGATGTCGAAGCAGGTGACGCCAAGCGTGGCCAAAGTCTTGTAGGAGCCTCCCGATGAACGACCTGTCTCTTGGAGAGCAGGCGACTTGAAGTTCCCAGTACGGGCCGGGCAGTGCCGCCGAATCCATGGGGCCAGGAGGGTCGAATACCACAAAGTCATCCAGGGTGAGACGACGCTCCCGCGCTGTGCTCAGAGCTGCCTTGCGGTGAAGGGAGACCACATAAGGAGACTCGCTCTTGGTCAGAAGCAGGACGTCTTGATCGAGGTCAAAGAGCCACATGCTTTCGTAGGTAGCACCTCGACGATCCCCGTACGGATTGACAACGTCGAATGGGGTCTCCCATTGTACGGGGATGCCTTTGAGAAGGGCTTCGAGAATGGTGTCTGAGGAGTTGGAAGCCAGATGACGGTCATTGCGAGACGCAGGTACTTGAGAGGTGCTGATAAGAATCTGGGAGAAGAGATCGAGACAGGCTTCGTCCGTTGAATCGTGCTTCCGGGAGCCCATGTGTATCGACGGCCCTGGCGACGTCAGTCAATCTCCTTGCGACGATCTGAATATCTGACCTTGGACAATGTAGAATAAGGCGCCCATGATTGAGGGATGCTCGGAGCCTGCGTGAGCTGGAGGGAAGTTGAAGGGAGGAACAGGTTGGCGTGGTGAGGTTTAGGGAGTGGAGCGACCTTCGGCTGCCCGTGCGCATGACTGACATCACTGGACCCCGTTAATCGTCTGCCACCCGCCCCAACTTCTACTCCTACAACAACTTCCACCACCACCACCATGAGCGACGACGAGATTGTCGTCGAAGGCCTCGACCTGGCCGAGGATGACCCCATGCGTGCTTTCATGCCAACGTCCTTTGGCAAGGCGTCCAAGGAGGCAAACATTGCGGCGCAGATTGAGAGGAGCAGGCGGACAGTCGACAAGCCAGACGCATCGCGCGCAAAAGACTCGGACGACGACAGCGATAGTGACAGCGACGACGACGACGACGACGACGACGACGACGACGACGACGAATTTCCCACCTCACACGAGCTGGTCCTCAAGACGCACGAACGGGCCGTAACAACAATATCGCTGGACCCTGCTGGCGGGCGCCTGGCGTCGGCCTCGATTGACGGCAAGATCAATTTGCACGATTTTGCGTCAATGACGCCGACGACACTACGGGCCTTTCGATCCGTCGACCCCTGGGAGGGGAAGAAGGCCTCTGCCAACTCCGAGACACACCCGATCCACCGAATCGAGTTCAACCATCTGTCTGGCAGCGCCTTTCTTTGCATCACGGCGCATCCCCAGGCCAAGATCCTGAGCCGTGACGGCGAGATCCTCACCGAGTTTGTCAAGGGCGACATGTACCTGCGGGATATGCACAACACCAAGGGTCACATCTCGGAGATCACAACGGGTAACTGGCACCCCACCGACAAGAACCTCTTCGTCACCGCGGGCACCGACAGCACGCTGCGGATATGGGACGTCAACAACAAGCGCAGTCAGAAGGAGGTCATTGTGTTCAAGTCCAAGGCTCTTGGAAATGCTGGCCGCACGCGAATGACGGCCGTTGCGTGGGGTGCGCCGGCAGCGGGCGGCAACAACGTGCTGGTCGCCACGGCGGTGGACGGCTCGCTGGTGATGTACAGCGGGAATGGCCCATTTACGAGACCGGCAGCTGAAATTCGCGACGCACACAAGGCCGACACGTGGACCAGTGGCATTGATATCTCGGGCGATGGCAGAATGGTTGTTACCCGGGGCGGTGACGACACGATCAAGCTGTGGGACACGCGAAAGTTCAAGAGCCCGCTCGTGACGGTCAGCCACCCGTCAACGTCGGACCACTACTCGACGACCAGCATCAAATATGCGCCCAACTCGACGAGCATCCTGACGGGCTCGGCCACCGGCCACCTGCACATCCTCAACCCCGGAAACCTGCAGCCAGAACACGTCACGCCCATCACGCCGGGGTCACCACTCATCACGGTCGACTGGCACCCCAAGATCAACCAAATCGTCACGGGGTCGGCCAATGGCGAGACCCACGTCCTCTTTGACCCTGACCGGTCAACCCGCGGCGCCGTCGAGGTCATGTCCAAGGCGCCAAAGATGCGCCACATTGACGACGACCCGTCCCGTACCACCGATCAGTCCCTCGGACTCTCTGGTGACGCCATCATCACCCCTGGAGCCCTCGGCGGCAAGCGGGCAGCGGGCAAGTCGAAAGACCCCATGCGGCCCGAGGCGCCGCTCCAGACGCCGCTCTCGAGGAACGCCCCGGGGGAGAAGCACATTGCGGAGAACATCCCGCTGGCACGCATGCTCCACGAGGACCCGCGCGAGGCCCTGCTGAAATACGCAGAGGCCGCCAAGAAGGATCCCAAGTTTACCGGCGCGTGGCGGGACACACAGCCAGTAACGCAGTATGCGGAGCTGAGCGACGACGAAGAGGGGCCAGACAAGAAGAAGGCAAGGAGGTAGCTGTAGATGTAGCAAGACTCGAAGTGAATCCAGAGAGGACACTTCCACAGTGGACCCAATTGGCCCATTTCGCCCCACTTCCACCTGCTTACCTAATTCCCTCCCCCCCGTGCTCAAACCTACCGTGGCACGCGTTTCCCAGCACCGCACCAACCATCCACTCCAATCTTGTCGTCCTCACACTTCCCATCATCACCGAGACCGCGCGCGCGCATCGAAAAATCGCCAGGACGGCCCCAACGCCATCGACACCCATCCCGTGGACCCATTAGCAACAATTTCCGGGCGGATTCCTCGCGCACCTCGCCCCCCGCGACCCCCCGACGCGCCTTCCACGTTCGCTTTTCGAGTTTTCCAACTGCCGCCTTTCGCCGTTTTGGGCCAACGACACAACTCGCGACAACCATCGACGCGAGCCATCCCTAGGGACGAATAACGCGTTTCGGCATCACCGCGCGGCCGCAACACACCTTGACCGGGTTTTGCCAATCGACCTCCCACTACCGACGCGCCGCATTGGGATATTATCGACCCCTTCCTGTGCGCAATCGCCCCTGCACCTTACATCGCACCCGAACACCCCCCCCTGAGATGCAATCGAGGTAGCCGTCGCATCGCTTGGGACTTATCTCGGCCGACACGGAATCATGGCTTCCGCCACACAGGGCCCCCCGGGGGTCCATCTGCCCGGCGCCGGCGGCGTGCCCGTCACGCTCACCCAGCAGCAGGCGCAAGAGATGCTATCGGTAGGTGGTCCAGAGGCAGCAATACGACACGAGCTAATGTGCGCGCAGAAACTCAAGCAGATGAGGGATAGCGGCATCCCTCAAACCGACCCCGAGTACAAGCAGACGCACCAGGTGCTTCTTCAATTCCAGCAACACGCGAATCAGATGCGGCAAAGGCAGCAGCAATGGCAGGCGCAACAGCAGCAGAAGCAGCAGGTGCAGCAGCAGCAGCAGCAGGCACAGCAGCCCCAACAGGCGCAGCCCCCACAGCCCAATGGCAATGCCGTTAACGGCGCGCAGCCCGCTGCTGCACCTCCGACGGCCCCTCCCGCCCCCCCGAATCACTTCAACGCGTCGCAACTCTCGATGCTGCGGTCCCAGATTCAGGCCTTCAAGCTCTTGTCGAAGAATGCCGGCGTTCCTCAGCAGGTGCAGCAGATAATATTTGCGCAGCGCGAGCAGAGGAAGGCCATGGCCGCCAAGGCTGCATTGATGGCCGCCTCGTCCACAGCCTCGACCCCCGCCGTCACCGACAAGCCTCAGACCAACGGGACCCCCCAGCCCGCGGAACCTGCGTCCAGTCTCCCCGTTGGCCCCGTGTTCAACTCGGTGCAGGTGCCGTACAACAGCCTTCGCCCTCAGAAGAAGGAGATTTCCTACTTTGAACACAAGTTGCGCGCCAACCGGAAGATCATCCCGGGTATTTTCCCCGTTGGCATTGATGCCGAGGAGCTGCGCCATCAGCGCGACAGGAGCATCAAGAACCGCATGGCGGCAAGGTACCAGGAGCTCAAGAACCTCCCCGTCAACCTTGCCCACTGGGACTCGAGCAACCCGGAGGTTGTTGTGGACGACTCGGTGAGGCTCCGAAACATCATCGAGTTCAAGATGCTCGGCCTCTACCAGAAGCAGACGCTGCTGCGGGAGAAGATTGGCCGGCAAATGATGACATACGATAACCTCGCCATGACGACAAACCGGAGCAGCTACCGTCGCGCCAAGAAGATGACCGTCCGCGAGGCCCGCATCACCGAGAAGCTCGAGAAGCAGCAGCGCGACGCCCGCGAGAACCGCGAGAAGAAACGCCACGTCGACTTCCTCCAGGCTGTTGTCCAGCGCCGGAGCGAGCTCTTCAAGCAGACGGACCGCGAAAAGGCCGGCGCCGCCAAGCTCGGCAGGATCATGCTGCTCCAGCACCAGAACATTGAAAAGGAGGAGCAGAAGCGCATCGAGCGCACCGCCAAGCAGCGTCTCCAGGCCCTCAAGGCCAACGACGAGGAGGCCTACCTCAAGCTGCTCGACCAGGCCAAGGACACCCGTATCACGCACCTGCTCAAGCAGACCGACGGTTTCCTGCACCAGCTCGCCGCCTCCGTCAAGTCGCAGCAGAGGCGCGCCGCCGAAAACTACGGCGACGGCGAGTTCCCTGTGGAAGAAGAAGAAGAGGAGATTGAGACCGAGGACGAGGAGGCTGTCCGCAAGATTGACTACTACGCCGTCGCGCATCGCATCAAGGAGGAGGTCACCGAGCAGGCCAACATTCTCGTCGGCGGCACCCTCAAGGAGTACCAGGTCAAGGGCCTGCAGTGGATGATTTCGCTGTACAACAACAACCTCAACGGTATTCTGGCGGACGAGATGGGTCTCGGCAAGACCATCCAGACCATCAGTTTGATCACCTACTTGATCGAGCGCAAGAAGCAGGACGGCCCGTACTTGGTCATTGTGCCCCTGAGTACTTTGACCAACTGGAACCTCGAGTTTGAAAAGTGGGCGCCCTCCGTCACCAAGGTCGTCTACAAGGGCCCCCCCAACACGCGAAAGCTGCAGCAGGAGAAGATCCGCCAAGGCCGCTTCCAAGTGCTGCTCACCACCTACGAGTACATCATCAAGGATCGCCCGATTTTGAGCAAGATCAAGTGGTTCCACATGATCATCGACGAGGGTCACCGCATGAAGAACCAAAACTCCAAGCTGTCCTACACCATCCAGCAGTACTACAGCACCCGTTACCGCCTGATTTTGACCGGAACGCCGCTCCAAAACAACTTGGGCGAGCTGTGGGCCATGCTCAACTTTGTCCTGCCCACCATCTTCAAGTCGTCGACGACTTTCGACGAGTGGTTCAACACTCCGTTTGCCAACACGGGCGGCCAGGACAAGATGGCCCTGACGGAGGAGGAGCAGATTCTCGTCATTCGCCGTCTGCACAAGGTGCTGCGGCCGTTCCTGCTCCGTCGTCTGAAGAAGGACGTCGAAAAGGATCTCCCCGACAAGACGGAAAAGGTCATCAAGTGCAAGTTCTCCGCCCTGCAGACCAAGCTGTACAAGCAAATGGTCACGCACAACAAGATTGCCGTCAGCGACGGCCAGGGCGGCAAGCTGGCGGCCCGCGGTCTCAGCAACATGATTATGCAGCTGCGCAAGCTGTGCAACCATCCGTTTGTCTTTGGCGAGGTCGAAAACGTCATGAACCCGCTCAACATTAGCAACGACAACCTGTGGCGCACGGCCGGCAAGTTTGAGC
Source organism: Plectosphaerella sp. P0831 (assembly GCA_014635975.1). Taxonomy (NCBI): domain Eukaryota; kingdom Fungi; phylum Ascomycota; class Sordariomycetes; order Glomerellales; family Plectosphaerellaceae; genus Plectosphaerella; species Plectosphaerella sp. P0831. Next base: position 60,281 of record JACAFV010000030.1, on the reverse strand, counting down.
TGCTGGACCGCATTCTTCCCAAGTACCAGGCGACGGGCCATCGCGTGCTCATGTTCTTCCAGATGACGGCCATTATGGACATCATGGAGGACTACCTGCGGTACAAGCAGATGGAGTACATGCGTCTGGATGGTACAACCAAGTCGGACGAGCGTTCGGATCTGCTGCGCGAGTTCAACGCGCCGAACTCGAAGTATTTCATGTTCCTGCTGTCGACGCGCGCCGGTGGTCTCGGTCTGAACCTGCAGACGGCCGATACGGTCATTATTTACGACTCGGATTGGAACCCCCATCAGGATTTGCAGGCGCAGGATCGCGCGCATCGTATCGGTCAGAAGAATGAAGTGCGCATTCTCCGGCTGATCAGCTCCAACTCGGTCGAGGAGAAGATTTTGGAGCGCGCCCGGTACAAGCTCGACATGGACGGCAAGATTATCCAGGCCGGTCGCTTCGACAACAAGTCGACCGAGACGGATCGAGACGCGATGCTGCGGACACTTCTCGAGACGACCGACGTGGGCGAGAGCGCCGAGCAGGACGAGATGGACGATGAGGAGCTCAACCTGATGTTGGCGCGTAGCGATGACGAGCTGATCGTCTTCCAAAAGCTCGACGAGGAACGCCGCGCACACCCGGTGTACGGCGAGAACCTCGGCAAAAAGGCCAAGTCGCGTCTCATGGGCGAGGACGAGCTTCCGGATATTTATCTGGCCGAAGGCAACCCCGAGGAGGAGCCCGAGGAGATGGTTCTCGGCCGTGGCGCCCGCGAGCGCACCAAGGTCAAGTACGACGATGGCCTCACGGAGGAGCAGTGGCTCATGGCTGTTGACGACGATGACGACTCGCCCGAGGCGGCCGCAGCCCGCAAGCTGGCCCGCAAGGAGCGGCGCGAGAACAAGGCTGCCAGGGGCGGATCGGCTGAAAACTCGCCACTGGCCAGCCGCGCCAGCTCGGAGGAGATTGAAATGGAGACGCCCAAGAAGCGCGGTCGCAAGGCCGGCGGCAAGAACCAGGAGAAGCGCAAAGCCGAGGATGGCGATGACGAGCCGCCAGCCAAGAAGCGTCGCGGACCCCAGGGACGACCCAAGGCGGTCACGACGGCGTCCAGCGGGGGGAAGCAGCACAAGGCGATCCTCCAGAAGAGCCTGCGCACGCTGTACGACAAGCTCATGGCCGTCGAGCTCGACGATCCGGAGCCGCCCGAGGACGACGAGTCGGATGCTGGCAAGCGTTTGATTATCGGGCCCTTCATTGCCCTCCCGCCCAAGCGCGACTTCCCCGACTACTACTTGATCATCCCGTCGCCCATATCGATGAAGCAGATTGACACCAAGATCAAAAAGGACAAGTACACGTGTCTCAGCGACATGCGGGCGGACGTCAACCTAATGTTCTCCAACTGCCAAACGTTCAACGAGCCAGCGTCCCTGTTGTACCAGGACTCGCAGGTGCTTCACGTAAGTTTTTCGGGAGTTGGGAGGTGGACTAGGCTGACCTTTTCAGAAAACCTTCCAAGAAGACTTTGCCAGGATGCTCGAAGACACACCAGAGCTTCGCGAGTTGGAACCTGGCTCAACCAAGGACGAGTCGGTGCCCCCAAGCACTGGCGCCGCGACACCGCAGACCTCAAGCGGCCCGCGCATCAAGCTCATCTCGTCGTCGGCAAATGGCGCGGCCAAGCAGGAGCCGAACGAGGCGAGCAACGGGGCGGGCGGCGGTGGAAGCGACGAGGAGTAGACGGACACGACGAGACGCGAGCAGGACAGCCCATATGGACGGGCGGGCGTCATGGATATCTTTTCAGTTTGTTTCTACGGCGTGTAAACGGCGCACGGGAGGGCGGCCAGGTGGTCCGCGGCTGGTTTCCTTGACAATACCATGGGGGGCAGCAGAGGGGCAGCATGTAGTGTATTGTAATAGAAGTGTATGGTGAACGCGCGACATGCAGTGATGGGCGGGAGCAGGGGTGTGGTTTGGCGGCTGGGGTGCGTCAGGCTGCAGGTGTAAATAGGGGGGCTGGGTGTTTTGGGGGCCAACGATGGGGCGTTGGGCGGCTGGGAAGGAGCAGGGCCGGGGTCCTGGCCTGTCGTCAGCTCAGCGGGAGGGAAGGGCTCCCCTGCACGTCAGTGCTGGGCCACGACAGCAATCTCTTCCACAACACACCTCACCTCGTCGTCCTTTTCATTACATCTATTGAGCGCATCGAGTGCATTGAATGTGCCGCTGCCAATTGAGCGCAGCGCCGCCCGAGCGGATTGACGGAAGCATCACCAGGCGACGGACGTTGGCCAATCATTGAGCTATCGCATCTTCGCATCGCATCTTCGCATCGCATCCATCGCATCGCATCGCTTCGCTCGCCATCATGGCCGAGCGTGAAGGGAGATACCGGCGGACGGACGACCATGACGACGACTCGCTCTCGCCCAGCTCCTTGTCTCCCAGCCCGCCGCCCCCGCGCAGACGTCGCACGCCGCCCCGCGACAAGCCGGCCGAGCGAGACACCAGGGACCGCCTGCGCGACGACGACCGCTATGCCGCCAGCCCCAGGCTGCCTCCTGAGAGGGAGTCCTCCCGTCTGACCAAGTCGAGGGACCCCCGGGAGTCGCGGCACCCCAGGGACGACAGAGGCAGCCCTCCGCCATTCCAGGCCAAAAGGCAGAGCATTACTGATCGACTTCGAAACTCGTGGCAAGCGCGCAAGGACGACATGCGCGGGACCCCGCCGCCGCCACCGCCCAATGCCGCTGGCAACAGGCCTCCATCGAGAGTGCCTTCGCGCAGGTCGTCCTCGGCAGGCCAACCTCCAGCAAAGACGACACCCATTGGCAAGGTCAGAGAGTGGCTCGACAACTGCAGCGCCTACCATGGAGACCACTGTGTTGGAACTGCTGCCCGTCCGCCCTCTGCCCACTCGGACGACTCTGCGGATGACTCGGTGCTTCCACCCCGCGGCGAACCGCCTACCTGGCGGCCCATCTGGCTGATTGATGCCGTGGAGCGCCGGCTTGTGCGTGCCCGCGCAACGGACCGCTACATGGCTTTGAGCTATGTGTACGAACGCGCACCAGCCCCTTCGCCGTCAGGGCGCAACGCCCCTCGCGAGACGCGCCGGGACAATGTCGGCATGCTCACCGACCATCTCGACGACGCCGACATGCCGCAGGCCATCAGCGACGGCATCTGGCTCGCCCGTAAGCTCGGCATCAAGCTCCTCTGGGTGGACCGGTTCTGCATCGTTCAGGATGACGACGCCGAGCGGGAGGAGTACCTGCGCAACATGGGCCACGTCTTTGCCAACGCCTACCTCACTGTTGTTGCTGCTGCGGGCGAAAACGCAGACACTGGGCTGAGCGCTCTGGTTAGCCCCGGCGGTAGGGCGCCGCCGCCTGTGCCGAAAGAGGCCCTGGGTCCCCCAGGTCGCAAGGGCCACGAGGAGATGCTGCGGGCTACGAGGTGGGCCGAGAGGTGCTGGACCATGGTGGAGGGTTTCTACGCGCGGCGGGCGCTGTTTGTGCATGAGGAGACCATGACCTGGGAGTGCCACTGCGCGACGTGGAACCTGGCGGGGGATACCGACACGGGGGCCGCGGCTGGGGGAAGTCTCGGACGGCTCGGCGGGCTTCAACGCGTGCTGAGCCTTCGGGGTGGCGCAGCCCCGGCTGGCCCTGGTGGACGACAACAGGCCGGGCACCGCAAGTGCACGGCAAAGGTGCAGTCGGCAGCACTCGGGTTCAGACACCCGCCGTGGCCGGACCTGGACGAGTACGCCCGGATGTGCATGGAGTACTCGTCGCGGAGGCTCACGCACGCTGAAGACACGCTCGACGCTTTCCGGGGGTTCACGGCCATTCTCGCAAAGTCCTTTGCCGGCGGCTTCACCTTTGGCATGCCAGCACTGTTCCTCGACGCCGCGCTGCTCTGGCGTCCTTCAGCTACCATCCGAAGGCGCCAGCTACCCCCCACTATGTCGTCAGGCGGCCTCAACCCCGTGCCCAGCTGGAGCTGGATGGGCTGGTACTTTGATGGTGTCGCCCCGGATCTGACCCTCTGGCGCGCCTCCGCCGACTACGTGCTTGAAGCCAACATGGGCCAGTCTGGCGGCAAGGGCGGTGCTCCCTCGGATGCAGACGGCCCTCGGCGCAGGTTCCGCAGCGCAGCAGGGCTTCGACTGCGCACGACATGTCAGTTCCACATCACCGACCGCGCCACTACAGCGCCCGTTCGAAACGACGGCACGCGGTTCCGCAATATGCGGCATCAAGGGCGCCGCGGCGGTCCCCAGCTGCCGCTCGGCTGGTCCAAGAGCAACTCGACCGGCGGCTTCCGACACGACAGCGATGGTGCTGCCTTGTTCAAGTACCCGGTGCCCATGGCCACCGACATTCCGGCTTCGGATTTGCCAATTGGAGGGGAATTGATTTACCCGGGCACCCTGCTGTCCTTCAACACCACGCGGGCCATGCTGCAGGTCGACTTTGGCGTGCCGTTTCCTGCAGCCGGTGCTCGGCGCGGGCCTCGAGGGAAGCCAGCCGGAGGAGACGAGGGGGGCATCCCCTTGGCTATTGGCAATATCTTGGCCCCCCGTGGCAAATGGATTGGCACGCTACGCAGCCACGACGCCTGGCTGGGGCTTCAGGGCGCCAACTACGAGGGCGAGGAGAAGCTGGAGCTCATTGCCGTGTCCGAGGGCAACGAGCGGGTGGTGGATGGAGGGGCTCGACCTGGCGCAGCGGCCCCGGTCGTGAGCGATGTCTGGGGTCCTGGCTGCGATATGGAAGCTGTACGGGCGCACGCCGACCAGGACGGCATCTTGGATTTTGTCAACGTGCTGTGGGTGGAACGGGTGGGCGGCGTGTGTTTCCGTCGGGGCGTGGGCCACGTATTTGTACAGGCATGGGAAGCATTTGCGCGGGAGAGGGTGGAGGTTCTTCTGGGCTAGTATATAACTGTTTTTTTTGTAGGATATGTGTAGATGTGTAGAGGTGTGCATGAGGAGTAATGTCGAAGAGTTGTTCCAGTCAGTATCAGTGTCTTGGAGTGCCTGTCAATGTCTCGGTCTCACGTGATTGGTCAGACTTCAACGCCAGCCAGCCAGCCACTGTGCCCCACGTCAGACTTCCCTCCAACACCACCCACACAATGCCCGACGCGATCGAAGAGGACGACCAGTACGAGTCCTCGCAGGACTCCGACTTTGCCCCCGATGACGGCGCTGGCGCTGGCCCGGAGGCGTCCGACTCGGAGGGCGAGCCTGCAGACGACGCAGCCAACGCAGACGCAGCCAAACGAAAGCGCGATGCGCAGGCCGACCCCGACGCCGACGCCGGGTTTGAAAACTCGGGCGACGAGGCCATCATCACAAAAGGGCAGAAGAAGAAGAAGCGGAGAAAGGGCGGCGCTTCCGACGATGAGGGAGGCGACGGCGGGCTGGTCAAAACACGAAGCATGCGGGCGCAGGAAAAGGCCGAGAAAAAGGTCGCCGCCGTGCAGGGCCCTGTGACCATCGACGTCGACTCTGTGTGGGCGCAAATGATGGCGGGGACGCCCACGGCAGCCGATACACAAGGCGAGACGATGGACGTGGACCAGCCCCCCGAGCCACCGAAGGAAGCCTCCGAAATGATCCGAATCAAGCGCACCTACAACTTTGCCGGCAAGGTCCATACAGAAGAGAAGCTCGTGGCGCGCGACTCGGCGGAAGCACGGCTCTTCCTGGCATCACAAGACAAGGAGGCGCCGGAAGAGGAGACGGACAAGCCGCGGCGGGTACTGCGCAAGGCCTTCCGGTCTGCGTTTGAACCTGTCATGGACGGCTTTGGCGGACGTTCGGACCTGGATCTCGGCGTCGAAGGGGCGATTCGGGCGCGCGAAGGACGGGCCGAGGCGGCCAAGAAGCTCAACACGGTGGAGAAGAGTCGGATGGACTGGGCGGGCTACGTGGACAAGGAGGGCTTGAAGGACGAGCTGGAGATGGCGGGGCGGTCCAAGGGGGCGTACAACGAGCGCGAGGGGTTCCTGGCGAGGAGCGAGGCCAAGCGGGAGGAAGACGCGTGGCGAGCACGGCAGGCGGGGAGGGTTTGAGGACATGTGCATTAAGAAGATACCCTATGCGAATACTCGGCTGGCGAGGCAAATACAACTACAACTTCGCATCCTTTGGCGGGAGGAGGGTGACGTCTTGGAAGGGGAGGTTGAGGAAGCGAAAGACGTGGCCGAAGCGGTCGCTGCCGAAAAAGGGCTCGCTTTGGCCGTTGCTGTTGGTCACCCAGAGCCAGGGGGCGCCATAGGCACCGCGGTCGAGGGCATCCTGGGTGGCTTTCTTCAGGGCGTCCTTCATCTCTGGGGTGCCAGCGGCGGCCATGATGGAGGAGATGTCGTCTGGGGTGAAGAGCTTGCCCCCGGTCTGATTGGGCACTTCTGCGAGAGCCGCGGCAAGCACTTCAGGACGGGTGAGGTTGGCGTTGGGAGGGCACCAGAAGAGGGAAAAGAGATGGGCCCAGACGGCCAGGTAGGTGGACTCTGGGCGGGTGGCTTTGATGTGGTGCAGGGCCCGCAGCGGGAGGACGGTCATGCCAACGGACATGAGGTCGTCAGGGGTGCGGATGTTGGTGAGCCCGAGGCGGAGGGCGGAGCGGCGAGAGTCATTGGGGAGGTAGCGGGCTTTGGCGGGGAGGGTCCAGGGGGGTTTGTTGCCGGAGCCGACGTTGATGGCGCCGATGAGGACGGGGACAATACTAAAGGGGTGAGGAGGTGGAAGTTGGGAGGAGAGGAGGGGCTTACTTGATGGTGACGTCGTGGGCTTCGAGGGCGGGTTTGAGCTGGGTGAGCTCTGTAAAGGCCGTGTAGCTGTAGAAGGAGGCTGTAGATGTTAGGGAGGTGGAGGTCTGGGGCGGAACGGGACGGGACTTGCCGACGTCAATGTATGCCTTGATAGCGCCGCCCATGGTTGCGGCTGGTGCGAGGTGGGGTGCAGATGTCGTGATCGAGGCTGGACGGATGAGCTGGTGATATAAGAGTTCATGATAGAGCGTGGAGTTTGAAGGGCGGCGGCGCGGGGAGGCGGTTACGGGGGAGGTGGAGCCGCGGCCGGCTTCTGACGCGGAGCAAAGTGGGGCTTCATCAGCTGTGCCTCGGCTCCGTGGGGATGGCCGTGACGACCTCAGCCGATCACTAATCAGGGAGGGAAGCATCGGCAGGGGAGCATCGAAGGGAGCTTCTTAAGACTAGACATCAGACATCAGACAGTGAATCTATCACATTCGCAGTCAGACCCTAACCATGGCCAAAGTCGCCCTCGTTATCGGTGCCTCCAGGGGCATCGGCCGCCAGATTGCTATTGACCTCGCCAGCAACGGCTACGCAGGTAGGCCTCAAGCCCGGGTCAGCCTTCATCTCTGACCCTTTAGTCGTCGTCTCTGCCAAGTCCACCAGCGATGCCGCCGCCTGCGTTCCCTTTCCCCCGGACCCAAACTCCCCCCAGTCCACCACCAGCACCGTCGCCCGTGAGATCGTCGAAGCCGGCGGCGATGCCCTCGCTGTGGCTGTTGATGTCCGAGATCCCTCCAGCGTCCAACGTCTGATCGACCAGACCATCGAGGT
>JACAFV010000030.1:4439-52662 GCA_014635975.1 Plectosphaerella sp. P0831 | reverse complement strand
TCTGCCTGTCGCCAGCTCACCCCCCAGAAATACTCCCGCCTCGACGTCCTCGTCTACAACTCGGGCGCCATCTGGTGGGCCTCTGTCGCCGAGACACCCCCCAAGCGCTTCCGCCTCATGCAGCAGGTCAACCCCGAGGGCCTCTACACGGCCGTCCACACCGCCCTGCCTCACCTCGCCCGCACCTCCGGCCGCATCGTCGTCGTCAGCCCGCCCATCTACAGCCGCTTCTTCCGCGGCAAAGCAGCCTACGCCATGGCCAAAGTCGGCATGAGCGTCTTGACCAAGGGGCTGGCCATGGACTTTACGCGGGAGGGCAACAACATGGCCATTACGAGTCTGTGGCCTGCTGTGGTACGTCTGCTCCTGGCGGGTTGTCGTGCTGGCTAACCCCCTAGGCGATTGAATCGGCGGCGACGCAAAAGTTTACCACCGCCAACCCGGGTGAAGCGCGGGACTTGCGAAAGGCCACTGTCTTTTCGGATGCGGTGCTAGCTATTTTGAATGCTCCCCCGGCGGTGGTCAATGGCGAGTTACTGCTGGATGAGGACTTTTTGCGGAGCCATGCCGGGGTAACGGACTTTTCAAAGTATTCCGTCGTCAAGGGGGCCTCCCCGCGGCGCATCATGCCGGCGGAGCTCCCGGTGTTGACCGTGGCTGAGCAGGATGACGAGGGGAAGCGGTATAACAGTGCTAAGGACAGGGGCAAGGCGAGGCTGTAGTCATCGCATATCAGGCCAGCAGCGGCTAGTCATGATCAACAACAGTTGCTTCAATTCTGCTTCCTCTATGTCTACCCCGCCAGCAGCTTGTCGTCCGTCGCCAGCACCTGCTCCTGCACCGCCTGCCCCGGCGTCAGCGTGCCGCTCCTCGTGCTATTGGCCTCCTCCTCTGCCTTCTTCTGCAGGTCCTTCTTGCTCAGCGCGACGGCTCCCTTGGCCATGGCCTCCGCCGGCAGCGGCCGCACAATCGGCTGCACCACCCACCATGGCCGACGGCACTTGCGCACCGTCGCCGCCGAGCTCTCGGGGTCGTCTTCGTCCGCCTTTTCCTCGGCCTTGCCATCCTTTGCCTTTGGCACCTCCCACACGCCGGTCCGCTCATACTCGATCAAGCCCTCGGCCACCCGCCGCTCCATCAGCGCCAGCACCTCCTCGTATGCCTCGAGATCGCCCGAGCGGCTGCGCGCAAGGACATCCCGCACGTCCGTGTGTCGCGCGACAAAGTGCCGCAGCAGGTGGAACATGTGCGGCTGCATGCCGTTGTAATTGGGACCGCCCGCCCGCTTGGGGCGCTTTGCTGCCGCCATTTTGGCTTCCTTGCTGTCGTCGCGGCGCTGCTTCTTGCGCGCCGGCTGGTCGGCTTCGTCCTCGGCCTCGGTGGCAGCGTGCAGCCAGGCCTCGTCGTCGCCGGGGATAAATAGAGGGCGTCGCTCCGGGGGCTCGGTGCCGGCGGCGTAGCGGTACAGGATGTCCAGGTACCGGCGGACGACGGCGTCGACACGGAAGCCGCCGAGACCATCACGGCCGCGCCAGTACTCGCGCCCCTCGTTGCCGGGTGCCGGCGGCTCAGCAAAAAGGGTTGGGTCGCTCAGGTTGCCCTCGGCCGACATGACGCCGTCAGCGCCCGTGGCTTCAAGACAGGCCTCGAGATCGCCCCGCAGCAGCACATTGCCGTTGGCAAACATGACCGTTTCGGCCGGCAGCTGCTCGCGCAGCCAGCGGATCGTGCTCCAGTCGGCCACGCCCGTTAGGTGGCCCTTTTGCTCGCGCTGCCGCCCATGGACCGTGAGGATGCTGGCGCCTGCTCGAAGCACGTTCCTCGCATATGCGAGCGTCGCCTCCCGCGTCTCCAGAATGCGAATCTTGGCCGTCACTGGTATATCCAGGTTGAGGTGCAGCGTGTTGATCAGTCGGAAGATGAGGTCCTGGTCCTCCTGGAGAAACGCGCCGTAGTGGCCCTTGCGGGCGATGCCCTGAGGACACCCGAGGTTCAGGTCGATAGCATCACAATAAGGGGCTGCCTTTTTTGCCGCGCCCAAGAGGGCCTCCGGGTCGTTGGCGCAGAACTGCACAAACAGCGGACGGTCCATGGCCGGGTTGCCGTCGAGCCACAGCTGGGGGGTTTTGTCGGGAGAGTCGGCAGCAGGGGCGCGGGTCGGCTGGAAGTTGATGTTTCGGTAGCCTTCGTTTTCGCTAAAATGGCGCGAGTGGTACATGGGACTGTATGCGAGGACCTTGCTCTTTTCTTCGGTGGAGAGGAACGATCGGGTGAGCATTCGCCAGGCCTGGGGACGTCAGCGGATGTAGCGGGGGAAAGGCGAGGAACACATACAAACTCGGACTGGTTCACCATCGGGGCGACAATGTACTTTGGGCTGCCGATGCTTTCGTAAAAGGCCCGGCCGTGCAGCTTGGACTTGCCCGGCCCGGGGTTGACATCGTCGGCCGCGCGCGGCGCTTCGGTCGACGCCATTCTGAGGGGTGTTCGGGCCAGCCGTAGGATCGGAGGAGTCCGAGGACGGAGGAGTCGAAGGAGCGCCAGGGTGTCGGTGCGGTGTGGTTGGGTGTCGACTTTGTCGTGATGATTTTTTCTAGCGGGACAAGGCTGGCGCGAGGCTGAGGGACTTCACGTGGGGGGGGNGGGGGGGGGGGGGGGGGGCTTCTTACATAATGGCGTGCCTTCCAGGCTTCAGCGTGCACTCCTCAAGCTTCACCACTTCACTCCAACGACACGACTCGAGACGACGGGCAATCGACTCGCCGACATCAGTTCCATCTCGGCAATCGACAGGAATCGACACGAATCAGAACGTCTGCACCGCATTCTACAGTACACGTTCGACAGCCCACTCGCCTAGGCTCCAGCTTCTGCCCGGCCCCTGCAACCTCCAAAGCCTATCCAGACCTCACTTTTGCTGCTTCCAGACTCAAAAAGCGCCGGAGCCAGGAGTTGATGCTACTGGCTGATTGCCAACGCCGCGGGTGCCTACGGCATGCAGTGAAACATCCGCACTATCCCAGAAGAGGACCATTTCGCGCGTCGACCACCACGCCGTCATCATGCAGTTGCTTACTTGGACCTCTTGGCACCCAGGATCAGCGAGGCTGAGCACCCCAAGACCACGCAAGCCCACACGCAACGACTCATCTTAAGAAGTTTCGATGAGACCAAGGGCCTCGTAAATAATCCTGGAACACGCAATCCAATTCCACACAATGGTCAATTACGGCCGATCGGGAGGGTGCACGACTTGTCGCCGCCGCCGCGTCAAGTGCGACGAGGCAAAGCCGGAATGTCTGCGATGCGGGAAACTCGGCCTCACCTGCGAGGGCTACGACCGGCCGCCAACACGGCTACGATTTCGCGACGAGAGCATGAAGCTTGTGGCCAGGGCTCAGAAGAAGCAGAGGAGCGCAACCGCAACGCCCTCCCCCCGCCCAGCCCTCGAACCCGATACGACTGTCGAGTTCTTCCTCTCCCATTATGCCACCGCCGGTCGCTGCCTCGGCGCTCTCGAGCTTCTCGTCCCAGCACTCGCCTCGTCTCGCCCATCGACCTCGCCGCTGCTCCTGGTCGTCTCCGCCGTCGGCCGCAGCATGTTCTCCGTATGGCGTGAAGGTCCAGCCGTCCTGCGCCGTCCGCACTCCGAGGCCCTCGGCACCGCCCTCGCCGCCGTGCGTGCCGCCGTCCAGGACCCGGTCGAGCGTGTCAACCCCTCCACCCTGCTCGCCGTTGTTGTTCTGCAGTTCTATGAAAACATCGTGTCGACCTACAACCGCCGCCGCCCATCACGGACGCACTTTGACGGCGCCAAGTCGCTCTCGGCTGCCGCAACCACCACCCCTACTGGGGATGCCCACCTCCACAACGCCGTGCGCACCCTCATCCCCCGGTATCTGCTCCATTTCGAGGTCCGCACGTCACTCCGCACCGGCCAGCCCCTCCCTGACGCCGCCGGCGCCTGGGTCGAGGACCAAAAGTCTGCATCCGCCCCGCCAAGCCCCGTCGCCGCACTCGACATCATCGGCGCTTCGTGCTCCCGCCTGCAAATCTCCTTTATCCGACTCTGCACCCGCCCGCGGTCCTGTCCCTCATTTGCCACCCGCTTGGCCGCCTGGCAGCTGGCTGTGGAGGACGTCGAGTCCGATCTTGCCGCCTGGGCCGCCGCCCTCCCCGCACACTGGCACCCCGTCTGGCTCGTGGGCGGACGCGACTTTCACCACTCCATCCCGACGTATGCCGGCGCCTGCGATGCCTACGCTGCGTGTCAGGTCGCCAGCGCCTGGAACTCGTGGCGCCTCTTCAGCGTCGCCCTGGCCAAGATGAAGTATGCCCTGCTCGGCGCTCAAGACGTCCACCGCCAGGACATCCAGGACTTGGTCGACAACATCTGCCACAGCCTTCCTTTTTACCTGGGGAACCGAAGCCGGGCGTCGGCCATGGGGGACTTTACAGATCCGGATATCCATCTTCCCTATCATCCGTCGCTCGAGCCCGAGGGAGCTCCTGACCAGGCCGCCCCGGGGGTGCCTTCGATGCGGCATCGCCGTCATGTTCTTGCCCAGGGGCCGTGGCACGCCATGGGTCTTTTGGTCTGGCTTCTCCGGTTGATTGCCGAGGACGACAGCCCGCTGCTGCGCGAGGGGCAGCTCGAATGGATTCGGGCACAGTTCAACCGCACTCTCGCCGTGCTGTGGCTCGGCGGGGACGACCTGCCTTGTTATCATGCTATGGGCGTCATGGGGTCTACCCAGGAGGCAATCGGGGGGGATGACCTGCTGCTTCAGACTTGACGATGGCCGCAGGTGGCTGCTTCGTGACGAGGTGGCCAGCACAGCGTTCGGCCAAGCGACGAATCTGCCTGCAATCCGAGCCCGAGACACGCCACCGGATACGACCCGAGCCATGCCCACGGGTTGATTACATTTTTTGTCGGCACGCCTCATTCCACTGGATTCAGAGGTCGCCGGGCCAGACGAATGCCCTGCATGGCCAAGCTTGTTGACCGAGACAGTCTTAAGGGTCAGCAGAAGTCGACGCGTCACAATCACATGGACGCTTCAACAGATTGGAGAGCACCGTCAAATTGGGTCTCAGGCTATGTCGGGCTGCCACAAGCATCGGATTTTCTGGAGAACCGGTTGATAAACGCCCAAAACTGTCCAGACAACGTCATAGGTCTCGCGATGAGGAGCGTCCAACGCATTTCCAGCCCCTGCCGTTGAGCCAAAGGACACCAGCAGTATCTGCAGCCCGTAGGAGGTCTCCCAATTCAATGATTGCCAGCGCCAACACGATGTGCTTAAACCGACAGACACGGCACCTGTGGAAGCCAGGCCCGGTGCACCTTCTGATGCCTCGTCCGCTGTGAGCCAAGGATCGACGGTGCCTTCAACCTTTTCGCCAGTCTCTAGAATTTAAACGCCATGCACACTTCCACCGCCAGTGAGGCCAACCGTCGAGTCACCAACGGCCAAGGCCACCGTCAAGCCCATCGCCCCGTCACCGTCCAAATGTCTCGCTGGAATCAAGTCCGATTGGCGCATCTCAGGCCCCGGCCGCCCCCTGCCCACGCTATCCATGCGCGTGCTATCGACGTGCGTCTGCACACGCAAGCCCCTTTATCCGGCGGAACACGAGCACCACCATCACCCGACGAGGGTACCACGAAAAGTGCGAGAGGACCATGAGCTCTTCTTGTCTTGCAGTTACTAGACGCAATAAACACGATATGGAAACAAACTCAAGACCGTCCCCTCCTCGAGCCTTTTGACGAAAGGGAACGCCCTGTTGGCCGCTGCTACCGCTCCCACCCTTCTAAATGCACTCTCGCTGTCGCGTATTACCGGTCCAGCGAGCCGTCTGATCCTGGAAGGCCTCGCACCAGAGGCCATGCAATGTGTGTTTGAGGGTGTGTCAAGGAAAAAAAGAAATATAAAAAAACGCCGTGACACCTTACGATGCTTCCCTGAACGCCTTCGTCGAGTGGTGCTAAGTGTGGTTTGAATACAGGTCGGGCCGGGCCCGCGTGAAGAGGAGAAGCCTCAGATTCAGAAGAAGTGGGTGTAAATTTTGGACGTCTCGTGGACTTCCATTTCCTGGGTGGGTTAGCTTGGATCGAGCAAAGGCAACGGACTTCTTACCATCTTGAAACTGTTGAGCTCTTCCTTGATCTGCTGGGCCAGCATGGGCGTCAGACGGTTGCACGTGGCAATCTCGCCGCGACGGTCGTACTCGCCGCTCGGCCACGTGTCGTGGAAGATGAGGCGGGGAGAAAAGGTCGCGTTGCGCTTGAGCGTGCCGTGGGGCGTCGCTGGGGCGCTCTTAGTGTCCTGGCGAAGGCGGAGGGCAGACACAAAGTAGTCCTCGCTGCCGATGGCAACGGAGCCCGATCGCTTGTGGGCGTACGTCTCCTCGTTGGGCGTGCTGGGCGCGCTCGAGTTGGGCGAGTCGGACACGTGAGGGATGGCCGGGAGGTTGAAGGAAGGCCCCTTTTCCTGCGCGGGGGATGACCGCCCCGGCTGGTGCTTGAGGATGCCCTTGCGGACGGCGGCAAGAACTTCAGCCCGCTCCCGCTCGCCGCCCATGATGCTCTTGCGGGCCGAGTCGTTGCCCGAGCTGCCCAGGCGCTCCGAGACCATGCTGGGCGCGTTGGACAGGTCCATCGAGTTGCGCTCTAGATGGGGGAACCCGGTAGTGCCGCCATTTTGCGTCGGGTCGGGGTTGACGTTGACGCGTTCGGCCTCGACGGTGATCATGGACACGGCGGGCCTGCTAGCCTCGGGTGAAATGGGACCGTCGGCCGGCGGGACGCCAATGACCGACTTGGGTCGGAACAGACCGACCAGGGAGCGGGTGCTCTTCTTCATCCCGCGTCCCATCTTTCGGATCATAATGGACGCCGACGACGCCGTGGACGAGACCGAGATGTTATCGGTCGATCCGGTGAAGATGCGCCCGCCATAGATGCTGTTGCCCAGGCCGCTGGCCTCCTGCTTCTTGGCAATGGCCTCCTGCTCGGCATCGTACGCGTCGGGCTGCTCCTTTTGCAGGCGGACTGCTGGTGTCGGCTCGGGCGCAGCCTTGTTGGCGGCCTTGTCAAAGTCGGCGGCGCTGCCAAACGAAAAGGCACGGCGAAGGCGAGACGTTTTGCTCTTTGGCTTGGCGCCCTTTTGGCTAATTGCCGCGAGCTGCTGGGCGGCCGGGCTGGCGAGGTTGGCGCTCCCCGACGATGGCGGCCGCTGCTGTGGCGCCTCGCCCTCGGGCAAAGCAGCCTTTTCGCTGGCCATGGTCACCGGTCGCGAAAGAGGCGAGGGATTAATTGTTCGCTTTGCGGCATCTGACGACGAGGTACGGGCGGGAATGTTGACAGGTTTGGAATCCTGCTTGGCCGCGCCGTCATCAGAGGCGACCGAAGAGGGGGCGCCTGTGGGGGCGGACACATTGCGGTTGGTCGACTGTGGAAACAATCCTTGTCAGCAGGCTGGACGGGCCGGAACCAGTAAACTGATTGGGCAATCGACAGGGGTCGCACCCAAGAGGCCAGGGACACAAAACTTACTGATGAAGGTCTGGATGACGGTCGGGACGACGGCCGCGACGACGGACGCGAGTGGCTGCTGAGGCTAGAGCCGGCGCTGTCCGAGCTGCCGGAACGCATGTGGATGGTGGGGTCGCCTGTGACGAGGCGGAGCGTTTTCTGTTCGGCGGTGGCCGTGTCGAGGTTGGCCATGCTGCGGCGTCGAAGCCGCTGGGCCTCGTCGGAGTGTTGCCGGTTGATGTGCAAATCGTCCGCCGAACCGTAGTGGCTGTTGGGCCGGCTGTGCACCGCTGAACCACGGCTTCCGACCGGCACGCCAGGCATCGTCGGCCGCACCTGGTTGTTGCCCGAAGCACGGCGGTACCGCTCGGGGGCGGGTTTGGCGGCGACCTGGGCAAAAGTCATTTGCATGGGGGGTTGCTGAAGCGATGGCCCGCTCAAGTAGGCCGACTGAGGCCGCGGCTGAGCCTGGATATTGCGAGGCTGCGGGATGGACAAATCGTCACGGGAGCCGCCCTGGCTCACACCAAACGACCCGTGGTACGAGACGTGGCCGGCGTAGGCATTCCTGACCCTCGGGTCGTATGCGTGGCCGGCAATCGGCACCGAAGGCACGACCGGTGACGAGTTTGTGCGGTGTGCGGCGTACGGCTGGAAGGGCACGTTTGTGTTCAGGTTGGGCGTGCTTGTAAAGGCATAAGGCTGGATCGGGCCAACGGTGCCCCGGTACACAGAAGGGCCAGCCATTCCGCCCGAGAAGCTGCGCTGCCCCTGGTGGCCCTGTGCCTGGGATGGCAGCATGTTCGAGGAGGATCGGCTTTGGAAGGGAACGGTCGTGGTCTGCTGGGGGTAGGTCTGGACCAAGGCAGCCATTTGGAGGACGGAGGGCAGAGGACGAAGGGTTATCTGGGGGTGTTAGCAGAGGACATGGGACGATCTGAGACGGAGCACGACAGAGCGGTGCACGGCCGATGGCAGCTCACCTGGTGAATCGAAAAGGTCGCCCGCGGCCGGAAGAAATATGCGAGAAGAGGAAAACGAGCGGACGAAGAAACCACTATCACCGTGGGCTTCCGGGGACCCGCGTCGAGGGCTAGCAGTCAACAGAGATCATGGGCGGGCAGAGCAGATGCAAAAGTCGATGGCGGGATGCAAGGAACGAAAAGATGGGAATGCTGGACGAGTTGCTGATGGAGGAAACACGGAAGAAAGGAGACGAGGCTTCTGATTTCTTTTTTCTGCTTGTTGTTTCCCCGGAGAAGAGGGAGTCGGTCGGTCGATGGTCGGGGGGAGAGCCAAGAATCAGGGGTCTTCTTGGTAGGCCGGCGAAGTTATCGGCTCGTCGGCGACGGTCGTGTCGTGCGGTCCCGGAGGGATTCGTGAGGGACAGGAAGAAGGGAAGGAGACGGGAAGGAAAGGAGACGAGTCGTGGACGAGTCGTGATGCCGTCGACAGAGAGGCAGCGACGGTGGTGAGAGGGATTGTTCGGGGGCCAGGAGGAGAGGCGACTGGAGTGTGGACCCGGGAAATGGAAAGGAGGAGACCCGTGAGTGGGCAGGTGTCCGCCACGGCAGGTACCACTAACCACTAACGAGCGAAGGTTTTGGGGGCATCGTATCGTATTTGCCTGCAGCTACAGGTACAGACGCGCTAGGGCACCGGGTACCTCTGGGTACGAGGCCGGGGGTGATGCCCTCAGGGGGGGAGAGACGGTCCCACCCGCAGCGGCACTGTGCCGTACCTGGCGCCATGTGTGAGACAGACGGTGGCGGCGTGGCTCAAACCGTTAGCCCTGCCGTTAGCACTGGGTTGTTGTTCGCACCTGCCTCCGCCGCCCTGTGTCGTTCCTTCTCCGTCTCGACGCGTCCAAGGCGTCTTCCGTTTCTCGAACGGCAGGTCCGTTTCTTTTCCACCTCATCACCTTCATTCCACAACTCCGCCCGCAGATTGCTGCATACCCCTTTTGCCCCTCCGAATCTCGCTGATCCCGTTGCCTCTCGGCCTGATCTGATCTGGCGCTCCCTACATATCTGCCTTGCACGCTTGCACGCCTGGTTGGTCGTGCCGCCGCCCCGACCGTGGCCCGCCTTGTTGTTGCGGATTGAGCGCGACGACATGAGCATCGACACCGCAATCCCGGCCAAAAAAAAAAAAACACGCGCAAGACAAGTCGTCAGTGGCCCGGCCGTGACCACGCCGTCCGCACGCCGTTGCGCCGCTGGCCTGCTGCAACCTGCAAGACACGCGCACCGGCCGCCCATTGGCCCTTGGCCGCCGTGGCATTGATCCGGATGGCGCTAGACAGGCCCGTCGAGATGGGGGAAATGGGGCCTGTCTCGTCGGGGTCATGCCAGGCCGGGGAGCGACGCCAGGGGAGAGTGGTACTGCACCAGCAATCAATCTTGAACGGCACCAAGCGACAAGGCGACGCGAGACGAGACGAGACGAGACGACTGAGGATGCGGCCGTGGGCTGGGATGCCTGGCCTGGGAGATGCCTGCTTGCAAGGACACTGCTTCGTCCCATGCAGAAAGTTCAGAACACCATCCCCGCCAAGAGAGGCGCTGCAGCCACGCCAGGGAACGCGTTCTTCCGACCGATGAAAACACCCGTCGACGTCGTCCGAATCGCCCTCGGGGAATTGCTAGTGTCCGCCCATTCGCCGCGGATCGGGGCTAGGGGCTCGCAATATCACCGAGCGAAAGAGGGCGACTGTGAGGTGCCATGGCACCGTTTGTCTCTGTGCGAATCTCGCGCAATCTCCACCGCATGTCCCACCGTGCTGCGAGCGGATGCAGCGGGTCACTTCCCCTGGAGAGCATTGATCGACCGTTCCCCAGCGCCCCCAGCGCCCAGTCAAGCCAGCGCCTCGCAAAATATCCGACAGCACAACGGCCGCCTCTCGAAACGTCGAGACGAACAAACCGGTTGACGACGAAGGCTTCCGCCTCCCGCGCCGATCAAAGCCGACTGATCGCCCTCTGGGTCCCTGGCCTTGGACCAAAAGGCACGAGTCTGGGTGGGCAGACAAGCAGAGGGTTGCGGCCGTCAAGAAAAAGGGTTGCCTCACCCAGAAACCTCGTATCCCCTGGTTCTCCCCACCCGACGACAAAGAAAGCACTGTGGACACCGCCCAGGATAGAATCCTTCTCCACGGCACTCGTACACATCGCCAGGCGTGGCAGACCGTCTGTCGCTTCGTCATCAACATTTCCAGCATTTGCATCGATCAGGCGCCTCGAACAGACGCCTCGAGATTGTGACCGCCAGGCTTCGACAACCCTTTGGGACAGTCTTGTCAGCACCCGGCCTGCCCCTGCTGCTGCCCTTTATCGGCTGATGCCCCACGGCGGAACTCCTATATTTAGGCCCACTTGTACCGGTCCTTGAAGGTCATCTCGACGACCCATTTCTTGGCCGAGCAGGCCGAGAGCATCTCTAGTTCAGAGACATCTCAGGCCAGCCTCTGACAGCCCCGGCGTGACAGCACCGGCGCTCCGGGGGCCGCCGCCGCGCCAAGGAGCCGCTCTCAGCCCGGGAGACGGCCGGCATACGGGCCACAGTGTGCAGCCGTGCCTCGAGATGGCCTCACCTTGGCCGTTCAAGTCCTGCGGGTCGCACAGCCCGACCGATCCTGCTTTGGCACCTGGCAGCCCTCATCCGATTTCCCTCTTGTTGAGTGCACTGGCTCGAGACTAACATAAAGCTTGTTGCTGCAAAAGCGGGCTGCCTCCACCTGGGGGACGTACTGCACCAAGTAACTGCTGGCAGGTCGATTTGAGCCGGCTGCGTCGCTCTGCATGTGACAGGAACGGCGCTGCGTGCGGTGGTCTGCGACGACCGGGACGGCGTTCTGCCAGCGGTTGATAACGACCACCAGCACTCAGCACAATTCGGAGGGCAGCCAGCAGAATCTGCCCAAATGGTCGCACCCGGCGTCGGGATTCTCTCCTGCGGTGCAACGGGCCACCGCCTGCACGTGCAAGTCGCCGGCGTTGTGTCACCATGTCACGGCCGGCCTCCCGAAAGTGAGGGGTGCCGCCTTGCAGATCCGATCCGTGGAGGGCAATCCGTTTCATCAGGCCGTCCGCCCGGGGAAAAGCCCACCGGACATCATCACCTCACATGTTCGAAAGTCGGCAGAAACAGTCTGAACCAGATGGATTTTCAACAATGTTCTTACAGCTGGGCAAGCTTGGAGGCAGCGTTTTATTTGACGCGTGTTGGACAATCTCCTGCATTGCCGCGGAGCACATGGTAAGTCCCCTTGCCGTCACACTCCAGCTCCTCGGCCCTGCTGCCGTCTAAGGGAATCTGATGAAGACCTTGGTCTCCTCCGTGCGATTGAACTTTTGATAGTACTCCGGGGCATCCTCGATGCTGATCGACGCCGAGGTGATGAAGCTGGGGTGCGCCTTGCCCTGCGCGACAAGTCTAATCAGCTCCGGGGCAACCGGCTTGGGGTCGACGAGGCCGCTCTTGATGCTCAGGCCCTTGATGAAGAACTCGGTCCAGGGAACGGTGGCGTTGGAGGACAGCACGTCGGCGCGCGGGGCGGCGGGAGAGCTGGGGAAGGCGGCGTACACACCCACGACGCCCAGACCGCCGCGCATGCCGGTGACGCCAATCATCTGTCTGGTGACAATGTCTCCCTCGATCTGGAGGTCCGCGTTGACAGCCTCCATGCCGACGGCGTCAACCGAGCGCCTGACGCCCGTGGGCTCCTGGGCCATGATTTGCTGGACCGGATCGGAGTCGAGAAAGTTGATGGGGACGGCGCCGATCGACTTGGCGAGATCAAGACGCTGCTGGACGTGGTCGACCGAGTAGACGCGCGAGGCACCGCGGAGAATGGCCGAGTACGCGGCGAGGAGACCGACAGGACCGGCGCCAAAGACGGCCACGGAATCGCCGGGCTCGAAGCCAGACCAGGTGAGGGCTGTCCAGGCGGTGGTGAAGATGTCTCCGATCATGAGATAGTCTTGCTCGAGGCTAGGCGTGGTGGTGTTGCGCGTGAGGGGGATGGGCATCACGTTGTCATCCGCAAAAGGGACGCGGGCGTACTCGGCTGCGCATGTTAGAGACAGGTCTCCCTGAAGGGGAGGGGTCTTACCCTGAAGTCCGTCGAGACCACCGCCGGCGCCAAAGTATTCAAGAAATTCGGGTTCCATCTGCCAGTTGCCGTGGGAGGCCGTGTCGGAGATGATGACATAGTCACCAACGGAGAGCGCGGAGACGGCGGTGCCAATCTCCTCGACGACGCCAATGGCTTCGTGGCCCATGGTGTACGTGGTCGCTCCGTTGCCAATGACACCGCGGTAGGTGTGCAAGTCGGATCCGCAGATGCCAGAGGTCGTGATGCGGATGACGGCGTCGGTCTGGTTGATGATGACCGGGACGGGGAGAGTCTCGACGGTGACTTGGTACGGGACGCTTCCGTAGACGACGCCTCGCATGGTGTTGTTGAGAGACATGGCGGTAGGTGCAACGGGTGAAGTGAATAAAAAGTGAGAGGTATTGTAGTGGTGGAAACTGTAGATGTTGAGGCTGAAGAACAAACGATGATGGGCTCTTCAGATAGGTGTATAAATACCAAGCCCGACCTCTAAGAGCCCCTGATGCTTCTGTTGATGACCTCCCCATGATCTTTCGCAACTCGGACCTGGGCGGATTTCCAGACTGCGTGACACCGGCGCAGCCCCATCAGTAAAGATTTAGAGTGGCCAAGACTTGAAGACGAAGTCAGGCCAGGCAGGCAGCTCCCGACTCACCATGGGTTCATCCCGACGATGCCGGATGGACGACGAGCAATAAAGTCACAGCACTGGAGGTTCGGATCGTCAGGGGCACCATCATGCAAGCACTTTCGAAACGGGGGAATGTGTAATGGTGGCGAGTAATCGAAGAGACAAATCGTCGCGGTCTCGGAGGAATCAGTCATTAGGGCCGGCTGTAAGGTACGGACGAGTTGCACCGAGGCAACGCTGGGAATGCATCAACGGGAAGCGAGTCAGGCCTTGACTAAGCTTGGCTGATATCTTTTGAAGTTGAGGCTGGGATTTTGCGGGCTTCGTCGACTGTTTACCTACCCAGGGCAAGGCGTATGGCCTCCTTAGAAGAGACGGTGGTTCGTGAGATGAGTGGCTCGGAGAGAAGACGAAGCCAGGCATGGAAGCCTCAGCTGATGCCAAAACCGAGAGACGAGAGGGACAGCCGATGGTCGAATCCGAGGGGATCCAGTAGACCCTGAACGACGCCGCCTCGTCTGTCGAGACGCTGCCTGTCGAGGACGTTTAGGACAAGCCAGCCCATCGACCGCGACAGCCCGGTTCAAACACCGCGGAGGAGGCTAGGAAGTCGGTAAGATGACCCCTTGCTCCCCTCTCGACAGCCATGACTGAGAGGCAAGCTGAGAAAAGAAACACGACTGCTTGGCTGCCTCGTCTGCCATCTTCGACTTCAAAGTTGGTCATCACTTGGACCGCCCCATCACATCAGTTGACTCCAGGGCCACCAGCCCGCTGCCTCTCCGGAAACCATCGGCAGACCGCGCTCTGCGACGATGAATCCTCCGCCAAGGACAGCTCCTGCAGCCACCGACGAACGTAGCCGCCGAGACTACGCAGTCATCTTCACGATGGCGTCGTGGAACATCACAGGGGGTTCAACGCTGGCCAAGAGATTTTGAACAAAAGTCCCTCCACAGAGCACAGTTGAGGAGTTGCCAAGCACTCTTTTAACTCGCGGCGGCTACCTCGCTTGTCCAGCCCACAGGAGGCGGCCACCCGCGGATGAGCCGGCTGATGCCAGGACGCAGGCTTATTTTTCTGACGGAGTTCCGAACGAGCGAATGGAATCGCCATAATGTGGAACCTGGGCACTCCCGTGGCGGCGGGTGAGCTCATCGAGAACGCCTTGCCCAACTACCTGCCAGACTGGGCTGGAGGCGTCGCAACCCCGGCCTGCTGACGACAAGGCCTGTCTCCAAGACCACGTTCGACTCTGCTGGATGCGGTGAGGGCGTGGGGGCCTCGATGCAGCCGAATCTCGCAGCCGGACAAGGCTTCAGGTGAACTCGGTGATGGTGTAGTGGGGAGCGCAACGGCTGGAGTCTCGGGAGAGGCCCTGGTCGATCTGCTAACCGCCATGGGAGGCGCCGCCGCGCATTGCCCGGTCACCCCGCCCGGAGGCGAGGCACAACGACGAGCTTGTCTCGGTCAGGCAGCTCGCCGCCACGGACGCTGGCTGCTGATGCCAAGGCCGGTGCAATCACGACATGCCGTAAGCCGACTTGGCCTGACAACATCACGATGTTCTCGCTGATGCTGCTCTGCCTCGATTTGGACCCGATCAGTTGGTAACTTAGATGCACAGCCGGATGCATCCGCCTGGATCTATTGATCAGATCTCTCCGGATTATGTGATCTGTCCTGCTGCCGGGCCGGCTGACAGGTGCAGTGGCAGGGTCATCCCAACCAGGGACGGTGCGGGCTGGGCATGTTTGCTTTTTCGGCCTCGCTTCGGGGGGACGCCAATGAGGACTACGCCCACCTGCAGCGTGCTGACGAACTGTGGTGATGCTGCTGCTGCTGCTAGCGGCGGCGTCGCGCGGGCAGCCCTGTCGATCTACACCAGTTCTGGCGAGTCTTCAACGGCACGGCAGCTTAGGCGGCCTGGTAGCCGGAAACGAAGGGGTCTTTGGGGTCTGGCCAGCGACTCGGGTCTGTGCTGGTGTTCGTCCAAGCTCGCACTGCACAGCCGAGTTGCGCATAGTGCCAAGACCTGTCTTTGGGGGCAATTCAGACTGCACGGCAATCTTGTGGCCGCAGTTTCACACAGACGAAGTTCTCAGCTTGGCAGTTGACTCGACTGCTGAGGGTTGACTCGGTGACTGACACGACCCCGGCTCTGCCCCTGGCTGAAATCTCAGATGACCAAAGTGCCCAAGATAGACTTTCGGTAGTCGCGATTGGATCTCCTGGTCAGTGCGGGTATACAGCCTGATAGCTTGGCGGTATGGTGAGATGGCCTCTTGGGGCAGGCCACTTCCGAGACAGCAGCCACCATCACCAGTTGTTTCTGAATGTCGCCGACTCGCCTGGAGTGGCTTGGGCTTTGCGCTCCACTGTCTGCTTAGAGTGCCAGAGCCGGTCAGCCGTGACCGCAGCTCTCACGGGCAGACAATCCCAGATTGAGCGTCTCACGAGGTCTTGGCGGCGACGTCTAGTCTTGGCGACGACGTCCGGCCCTGGCTACGAATCCCACGACGTCCATGTCTGGTCTTGGCGGCCCCGACCTGACCTGTCAGCCAGCTGTGCCCTGACTAGGAACATGTTCAGATGATCTTCATCTGAACCCCCTACGGGAGGGGGAGGGGACGGGCACGGGGGGGGGCAGGGATGTCGAGATGGACCCTGCCAGGGCCTCTGCCTGCCCACTGCCCCATGCGGTGCCCCGTTTTCACCGCGACTTGCGAACGAGATTATTTTCTCACCTACGGTACTTGCTCACCGGGCGCATCTCAGGTGGACTCGGGGGGTCTTGGCCGGGATGACTTGTCGAGGGGCCCGAGCCTTGCACTGCAGCGGATGTAACCCAAGCTGGACGTGACCATCGGGCATGTCATCGTGCAGATGATCGAGAGGGGAAGACTATACTCGAAAGTATAAGAAGACGACGTTCTGCCAGTATTCATCAGGTCTTCATCCAGCATCCAGCAGCCAGCTTCAGTCTTTCCTTCACTCTTTGTCCACTTCCAAGTTGTCTCCCCTCTGCCCAGCCCACCATGAAGTCCTCCTTCTTTGCCCTCCCCCTCCTCGCCGCGCTGGCTTCGGCCGTCTGCGACTACGGCACCACGTTCAACCCCCGCAGCCTCGACAGGCGCGCGCCCGTGGCCACGTACGACTTCCACGAGACCACTGGCGCTCTTGGCTGGCACGGCCTGAACAACAACTACAAGCTGTGCGCCAAGGGCAAGAACCAGTCGCCCATCAACATTGAGACCAACGCCATCACCCAGGTGGCCGGCAGCTCCCTGAGCTTCTCCGTGGCCAGCCACCCCACGGGCGCCGACTTTTGGAACCTGGGCAGCACCGTCCAGGCCTTCACCAACGGCACGCTTGTCCGCAGCGGCAAGACGTACAACCTGCTCCAGTTCCACTTCCACACCCCCAGCGAGCACCACATCAACAGCCAGCACTTTAGCGGCGAGGTGCACTTTGTCTTCCAGGCGGCCGACAATGCTCTCGCTGTCGTCGGCTTCCTCATCGAGGTCGGCAGCGACACCGAGGCCGACCCCCTCCTCGCCAACATTTTCGAAAACGTCGCCGATATTGCCGTCCCCGGCGCCGAGGGTCTGACCGGCCCGCTCGACTTCACCGAGCTCGCCGCCCACCTCCAGACCTCGCAGGTGTACCAGTACTCGGGCTCGCTCACCACCCCTCCCTGCACCCAGGGCATCGCCTGGAACGTCGTCGCCAACCCCATCTACATTGACATTGCCACCTACCGCGCGGCCAAGGGCGTCATGGGCTTCAACTCGCGCTACACTCAGAACACCCCGGGCCAGAAGAACCTCATCAAGCACGCCTGCGATGTGCTTTGAGTTGGTGGTCAGTCAGTGGGTTTCACGGATGAAGTCGGGGTCGGGACTTGCTAGCGCTGGCGTTGGAGGCGGGCCGTGGGGGTCCGCGGTGTTGTGGCACAGCCGTGGCCTGGCTGGAGCCTTTTCTTGGCATCTGCCATTTGAACATATCTTATCTTCGTACTGAACTGAATATACTGCACTCGATCGATTGTGTTTATGAATCGTGTTTATTATGGTCCACCAAACAGACTACAGGGTGCCAAACAGCCTCAGGCCTAGGGCATGAGTCGACAATGCGACGAAAAATAGAATCACAACTAAGGGAGCCCCTCCCTTACAGCCTTGGTCAGCCCCGCGTCAACAGGGCCACATCGCGGGCCTCTGAGACGGAGACTGCAGTAGCACTGCGACCCTTTAAGCGGGTAATCGGACCATGTCATGCCTTGTGTGGTGGTGGTGGTTGACCCGGCTGAAGGGAAGAGGCCTGACTGGCGAAAGCAAGTCGTCCGGCAAGGGAATCGGCCTGACGCGCAGGAGAAATGGTCGGCGAATTGCTGGGATGTCTCCTGCTGGGATGTCTCTGAAGCTCTCGCGGCGAGGGCAGCTTCAGGAAAGGCGCCCACTTCCCCGCGGTCGGAGATGGGACGAGAAGGGACAAGACGAGGGGCCGTCGAGGGCTGTGCCGGTCTTGGCGTTCAGGGCCGGCAGTTGAAGTTTGGGGATGCTTTCGATTTGCGCCCCCTTGGGCTGTCCCGGGCCATCCACGTGAAGCGGCATTTAGAGTGCCAAGATGTCGACGAGTTGGTGCCAAGACTTTGAGTGTCCCATGCCAAGACGGTGACAGAGTCGTGGAAATGACAACTACACAGAGGGGCTGTGCAGCGCGTGCTCGGGGGTTCTCGACCGGACTGGACGAATGTAGTAGGCGGCGCGATCATGCTACCCTCGATTTATCGATCGAGAGGAGTAGGCGTGCCGGTGGCCGAACTCCCCACGTGTCTGGTGTCCTGGTGCGCTGATGTAGTGGTGTGTGCGCCGGTGCGCGGGTGTTTGGGCCGTGCTCAGGCACCGTGCCTGGACTCACTCCCTCCTAAACACAGAGCGGGCCATGTCGGTGAGTGACCGGCCTCCGAAGAGGAATTGATTCGTGTGACGCCCGCAGTGTGTGTAGACGTTCCTGTTGCGGTGGGGGATGCCGGTAGAGGAGTCGGCAGAGGCGACCGAGTCGAGGCTACGGGCGGACCTCTGGGAGGAGTACGACGTGGAGCGGGCCTGGGGGACTTGGAGTCAGCTTGGTTTGGCTAGGCCCAGGGCCGGCTTCAGCTCGCTTACCTTGTCGATGATGATGGGAGCCGGGGCAGACTTGCGGGACATTGTGTCAAGGGTGAGGCGAGGGTGAGGGTGGTGGACTGGTGGTGATGGTTGGTGGGAGAACTCGTTGTGCTCTACTTGAGGAGCTTAGAGGATACGTCGGGCCGATGTGGGATGTTTATAGGGACGGCTAAAGTCTACCGTGGTCACTATCACATCGAAGGTTGGTTGTTGCAGGGTGGTATTGAGGACGGCTAGTTGACTTGAAGTTGAGAGAACAAACACAAGTTGGAGGAAGTCGGCTCCTTTATGTCCATCGAGAGCATCCTTGGTACATGCGAAGGCGAGGCCGAGTGATCGAGAGCGACAGGTCTTGGCCGAGGTGTCCGGCCGCCGCGGCGGGGCCTCAATTGCGTGGCTGCTGCCGCAACCCGGCCGTGGCTCCACTTTTAGGTCACGCCGACCGCGGTGTCGCACCGGGCAAACACCCAGGATGAGGCTGAGATGAAGGAATTCGCCAATGACGAGAAGCAATTGCAGGCCAATCCGGCTCCGAGTGATGCAGCCCGCCGGACGATGACCGTGCCGCGGACCACCTCGCCTGTTATCGGGCCTCGATTGGGCGCGGGGGACCGGGGTGGCCTCGTAAGGCAGCAGCCATGGCAACTTGGCACGGCGGATTGCTTCCGTGCCGCCTCACCGAGCCGTACACGGCCATGATTACGACGCTGTGGTCTTTGGGCACTGCTTTGGATTGCTGTAGGACTGACTTCGGACTGGCTGCGAACATGTCTTCGGACTGGCCGTAGGATGAGACAGACACAGAGACTCCGCCTTGCGATGATCATCTTGATCTTCATGTCCAGTCAACCAGTCAAGCCAGTCTAGTCTGTCAGTCTGTCTGCCATCTGCCAGTCGAGTCTGTCTTCGCAAGCCCCGAGACAGGCGACCAAAGGTGTACCAGTGGCTGTGCCGGAGCCGAGCCAAGCCAAGCCCATAGCCCCAAAAGCTTCCATCGACCTTCTGGAAGCGGCGCAATCGTCGTCAGCTGGGGCCGTCGCGTGGGCCCCTCGGACCACGCCGATGCAGGGGAGCCGTCATGTGATGCGTGTCTGATAAGGTCAGGCATCAAGGCATCGACTCGGTGCCGGCCTCATCCGGTGGCGTATCAGCCACACCGGGCAAAGCCACCCGCCCTAACCAGCCACACCCCACGACGTACTTTTACCCCGGATTCTGCCCCGGCCGTTGCCCCCCCTCCGTCAAAGCTTGTCGAAGAGCCGCACGCCGTGGTGCCCGGCGGCATCGAGCTTGGGAGGAGCTATCATGAGCTCGCTGTTTTCTGGCGAGGCGTGCGCCGGGACAGACACAACTGCAATGGGCTTCTCCCTGGCACCAACCGGGTCGCGGCAGCTCACAGATTCAGATTCTGCCTTGAAAACACGGCTGACCCCCCATTTTGGACCCAATATGTTGAATGCGCCCTGCGTGGCATCATTCTCGTCAATGACCGTCTTCCCGACCCGCGACGCGCTTTTGTCGGGGTGGCCTGAAAATTGGGGATTTTGGTCGTGTTTTTGCCCTGTAATTGGGCAGGACCCACCGCGACTGCCTGCACGTGAGACCCGCTTTTCCGCCGAGCCATGCTTTTGCTCCTTCCTGCCGCGTCCTCCACATCCTGCCTCTCTACACTGTATCCAGCTGCTCAACTTGGCCTCGCGCGTTAATCACCACGGCTCCTTGCAATCATCAATCATCCATTGCATTGCCATACCGGACGACCACTTGCATCACCATGAGCAGCAGCCAGTCGTGACACACGACATCCATACTTTATCCCCGGCGCTGTATACTTGTAGGTGACCTCCGTCCTTCCCACGCGTCTCCCGCTGACCATTTCTATTTCTGCCCAGCGCCCAAAATGCCCAGCAAGCGAAAGAGAGACATTGAGGACTTTGATCCTAACAAGTCAGACTCGGATGATGAAAACTTTGACCCGACCCAAGTCCGCACCGCCCCCCGAACAAAGAAGCGCTCGCGAGGACCCCCCGGCCACAAGTCGGGCAGCAAGCGCGGCCATCGATACCGCGGATCCGACATTGACGACGACGGCGAAGAGGTATCCGAAGAGGAGTCGTTTGCCGAGGACGACGACGAGGAGGACGAGGAAGAAGATGAGGACGCTCCCATGAACGCCGCCGGCCGCCGCACCAGAAAGGCCGCCACCACACACAACACGTACAAAGAAAGCAGCGAGGACGACGAGGCCCAAGAACCGTCAGAGTCGGAGCCCGAGGTCATGCCCACCACCAGCAGACGTCGGAGGGGCACTCGCCAGCTGGACGAAGAGGAGGAAAAGCCAACGGCACCCGTCAAACCTGCACGGCTTATTGTGAAGCTTAGAGCGCCCGTGGGTAGGATGACGCGGCGCCGTACCGAGGAGGCCGAAGAAAACCTGGTCGAGCTCTCCAATTCGGGCCGTCACGTCAACGCCGTGCCACGAACCTCCAAGAGCAAGAGTCCCGAGACGGCCGCCAAAATGCGCTCATCGCGCGCCATGAAGAGCGTCAAGCAGCCTCCATCCACCATCGAAGAAGCCACACAAGAAGACGTTACCAGGCCCGTGGACCCTGATGAGGACGAGCTCGCAGGGGACACGCCTGGTGAGCCCGAGGTCGCCCAGCCGGATGACGTCAAGGAGTCGACCGAGGCGGTCGTGGAAGTCGACGACGACGACGACGACGATGACGTTGTCTTGCCCGCTCGTGGACGGGCCACCCGTGCGTCCAGGGCTAATATCTTGACCGATGTCGATGTACCCGAAGAACCCCAAGAACAATCCACAGGCCGCCGTCTGACTCGCGGGCGCCTGGCCAAGTCCAAGTCCTTCCAAGAGCAGAGCAGCGACTTTGAGCCGGGCGAAGAGTCCCATGACGACGTCAACATGTCGGACGCGTCCGGCAAAAAGGCCCGCCCAGAGGCCGTCGTCGACAGCCCCACCCCGCGCGGTCGCCGTGGCAAGGAACGGTCGGCCCGCGGATCTCGGCGAGGCGGCGATTCGGAGGAGGAGCCCGAGCTCGACCAGGACGAACTTGCCGATGAGCTGGACGAGCTGCGCGCAGATTCACGCTCGCGGACACGCCGCCGTCGCCGTCCATCACCCGCCATCATCTACCAGGAGAACGCCAAGCGTCGCCGTGCCGCCGCCCGCCCGATGAACTACTACATGCCCCCGCTCTCCGCCGTCAACATTGAGGAGGACGCCCAGGAGGACCCCGCCCCAACCCCGGCGCGCCGCAGGGGTGGCCGTGGAGCCGCCAGCACCATCTGGGACCGCCCACTCAACACCACCTTTGGCCCCTTTGGCGGTGGCGGCGCCGGTTCTCTGTTGACTGGTCCCTGGGGTGCAGGGGCCGCTGCGGCCGGCGGTGTTGATTCCGACAGCAGCGACGACGAAATGGGACACCGTGGGGGTGCAGCAGGCAATGTCGGCATGACGCCCACGACAGCCGCTCCCGCCGGACTTCTCCCAGGCCTGACGCACGCCGGCGCAGACATTGCAGGCGTCGGCGCTGCTCCCAACGTCGGCAAGATCAAGAACACAAAGGCCCTCGCCGATGCCGACCCGCTTGGCGTCGACCTCAACGTCGACTTTGACAGCGTCGGCGGTCTCCAGGGGCACATTGATCAGCTCAAGGAAATGGTGCAGCTGCCGCTGCTGTACCCGGAACTGTTCCAGCGCTTCCACGTCACGCCACCGCGCGGTGTGCTCTTCCACGGACCTCCCGGCACCGGAAAGACGCTGCTGGCCCGCGCCCTCGCCAACGCCATGGGTGTCGGCGGCCGCAAGATTACCTTTTACATGCGCAAGGGTGCCGATGCCCTGAGCAAGTGGGTGGGCGAGGCCGAGAAGCAGCTGCGGCTGTTGTTTGAGGAGGCCCGGCGCACCCAGCCGAGCATCATTTTCTTCGATGAGATTGACGGCCTCGCTCCCGTGCGTTCCAGCAAGCAGGAGCAGATCCACGCGTCCATCGTGTCGACCCTCCTTGCGCTGATGGACGGCATGGACGGCCGTGGACAGGTCATTGTCATTGGCGCGACCAACAGGCCAGACAACATCGACCCGGCCCTGCGTCGCCCCGGCCGCTTCGACCGCGAGTTTTACTTTCCCCTTCCCGACCTCGACAGCCGACTGTCCATTCTCAACATCCACACCAAGGACTGGGGCATGGCCGAGCCCTTCAAGCGCGCCCTGGCCGAAAACACCAAGGGGTATGGAGGTGCCGACCTGCGCGCTTTGTGTACTGAGGCCGCCCTCAACGCGATCCAGCGCTCGTACCCCCAGATTTACTCGTCCCAGGACAAGCTCATCGTCGATCCGGCCAAGATTGACATTCACGCCACCGACTTTATGATCTCCATCAAGAAGATGATTCCCTCGTCCGAGCGGTCGGCCGGTGCGGCTGCTGCGCCTCTCCCCAAGTCGGTCGAGCCGCTGCTGCGCGACCAGTTTGGTAGCATCAAGGCTGCCCTGGACAACCTGATGCCGCGGAAGAAGAAGATTACCGCGCTGGAGGAGGCCATGTACGAGCAGTTTGAGGACCGCGACCATGGTTTCGGCCGGGAGGCACTCCAC
Organism: Plectosphaerella sp. P0831; assembly: GCA_014635975.1. NCBI lineage: Eukaryota > Fungi > Ascomycota > Sordariomycetes > Glomerellales > Plectosphaerellaceae > Plectosphaerella > Plectosphaerella sp. P0831. The sequence goes on along the minus strand of JACAFV010000030.1, from coordinate 29,586 downwards.
CAAGAGTTTGAGCGGTCGCGCATCTTCCGGCCGCGCTTCCTGATCCACGGCCTCTCCGGCATGGGCCAAAACTACCTCGCCTCTGCGCTGCTGCACCATTTTGAGGGCGTGCACGTGCAGAACTTTGGCCTTCCCAACATTCTCGCCGACGGACGGGTGAGTCCCCCCCCTGCCTATTGGCGACACTTCTAACATCTGCAGCCCATGGAACAAGTCATTGTCGGCTTCTTCACCGAGGTCAAGCGCCACAAACCCAGCGTCATCTACATCCCCAACGTCGAGTCCTGGTTCGAGACGGTCAAGGACACCGTCGCCTACATCACCTTCAAGGCCATGCTCAAGTCGATATCCCCTACGGATCCCGTGCTGGTGCTGGCCACGGCCGAGTACGACCAGGGGAGCAAGGTTCCCGGGGAGCTGCTGCGCGACATTTTCGCCTTTTCGAAGAAGAACCAAATGGAGATTGTGCGACCCAAACGGGTAAGTTTTTTGTTTCTTTTTGGCGGCCGTTGCTGACCCTTTAGGAACTTCGCCACGAGTACTTTGGCACCGTCGTCGACCACATCCGCAAGAGTCCCGCCGACTTCCCAGACCCCGCCAACCGCAAGAAGCGCGTGCTCGAGGTGCTGCCCGTCGCACCTCCACCCCCGCCCAAGGTGCCGACCAAGGAGGAGGTCAAGAACATGCAGAAGCGCGACCACCAGCTGCTCAACATTCTCAAGGTGCAGCTCCAACCAATCATGGACCAGATCAACCGCAAGTACAAAAAGTTCAGGCAACCGGTCATCGCAGCGGCGCAGCTGGAGCACCTGTTTGCCGAGTCAGACCCCAACTACGTTCGGCCTGACGTGGCCGAGGGCGAGTTGCGGCCGTTTGAAATCACAAAGGACAAGTACGGCAGCGACGTCCTCCGGGAGACGGCCACGGGCAAGATTTACTACAACCTCGAGACGACCACCATTGAAGAGCGCCTCTCCAACGGGTACTACTGCCGGCCCGACGACTTTCTCCGTGACATCAAGAGCCTGGCCAAGGACGCCAAGAATGTCGGCGACAAGGAGCGCACCCTCAAGGCCAACGAGCTCGTCAGCAATGTCGAGGTCGACGTCGCCAGTATTGCCGCCAACACGGCCACCATTGACTGGGAGGCGCTCTGTCAACGCCAGATCCAGCGGGCCAAGGTCGCCGCGGAGAAGGAGCGCAAGCGGAAAGCCATGCAGTCGATTGTCGACCGCGTGCAGTCGGACGTGGCCGGCGACAGCGACTCGCAGGGCCCCGTCATGCTCGGCGAGCCGATCCCCGGGTCGCACGTCACCACGCGCTTCCAGCTGATGAGCCCGCCGCCGCAGGCCAACGGCGCCGAAGACGTGCCGATGGGCGGCGTCGACGACGAGACGCAGGTTCACTCGCCCAACCAGGCTATGCGCCCCCCTTCGCAGTGGCCCGTCACGGAGCCCCGGTCGGCCGACGACTCGGCCATGGCCACGGCCGCCATCACGCAGCGGTCCATCATCACCACCGTGCCGCCCGGCGTCTCGCTTTCCGCCATTGCCAACGACGCATCGACGACTAAGACGTCGGACCCGTCGCAGCGGTCTTCGGGCAGCAAGTGGAGCACGACAAACGGTCACGCCAATAACGACGACACGTCCGATTTGCCCGACACGCTGGAGCTGCCGGCGGCCAACATCCCTCCCAGCCAGGCGCCGGCCATTGACGACAACTGGGCACATTCGCAGGCGGCCCAGTCGCAGGTGGACGTCACCATGCAGCCCCCTCGCAGCGTCAGCAAAGCCGGCAGTCTGGGGAATATTCTGAATGACTCGTCGGATGAGCACTACATGCGGCACTCGGGGGCGTCCTCCCAGCCGCTTGTCATTGATGAGGGCGCGGTGATTGGCTTCCTCGAGGATGTCACGACACGCACATCGGGCTGCACCATTGAGCAGCTCGAGCAGATCAGCCGCGAGCTGATGGACGGCATCTGGCGGACACGGGACGAGTGGAACCGGCTGAAGGTTATGAGCGAGCTCAAGGGGGTCTTTAACGACACGATTGGGGACATTGAGCAGATGCAGGCCATGATGCAGTCGACGCCAGAGTAGGGGCAGGAGGCCGTGGGCCGACTGCAGGCCGAGTGTATATGTACAGGAGATGACGATGGACGCTGTAAATGAGATTGACATTGCGAGCATCACAATTGTAGCTGAGGTAAGCCAGCACAGCCGGCATAAAAATAGAACAGGGTCCGCCCCGCCCCGAGTGACACCCAGACACACCTTCGGATGCCGATGACTGGAGTGCGGCTGGTGTGGCTGCCGGCGAAGCCGCAAGGGATGTGCGGCAGCAGCTGAGAAGGCGTCGATGGGAGAAGTCTTTCAGTGGTCGTTGTTCGAGAATCAGCATCAGCTTGACCTGGACATGACACTGGAAGCTGAACCTGGAGATGAAGTGTGGGTGTTTGAGTCGAGTCGAGACCGCTGCCCCACGAGGCCACGCAACCAGGGGCAGCCCGTTGTTTTGGCGGTGTTTTGCGCACTGTGTCGCACCACCACAAGTCACCACTACACAGTGCGCGTATTTGATCGACGGGCCGTGGGGCTGATGCGCTACCAGGACCTTCCCGACCCCGGGGGCTATGCCGACAACCTCAGAGTCTTCCACTCCAGGCCTTAAAGGTGACACGCCTGCCGCCTCAGAGTGTGCGTCGGGCACAGACGACACACGTCATTCTCTTTGTATTCTTTGCTGTATTCTTCAATCTGGGTTTCCTTTGAGGCTCGACTCTGCTCGGCTCGACTTTTGCAGCCTCGACTCACCACGGCTTCGACTCGGCCATATCTTCGACTTCGACTTCTGCAGCCTCGACTTGGCCTTTCTGCTACGGCTTCCTCCGACATGCACTTCTTTACATCTGCCCTCGCGGCCATGGCTCTCGCTGCCTCGGCATCGGCTGCCGCCTGCAACAACTCGCCGGATCTCTGCGATCGGGCATACAACAATGTCACACACATGGGCGCACACAACTCGGCGTTCCTGCGCGACGCGAGCACCGGAAACTCCATCTCCGGGAACCAATACTTCAACGCAACGTTTGCCCTCGACGCCGGCCTGCGGCTGCTACAGGCCCAGGTCCACAACGTCGACAATACCCTTCGTTTGTGCCATTCGAGCTGCGCGCTTCTTGACGCTGGCCTTCTTGAAGACTGGCTGCGGCCTATCAACGCCTGGATGGACGACCACCCCAACGACGTCGTCACTCTGGTTCTCGTCAACGCCGGCAACCAGGAGGCCGCTACGTTCGGCAAAGCCTTCACCACGGCTGGCATCGCTTCCAAGGGCTACATCCCGCCGTCTTCGACCGCTTTCACGCCCTGGCCGACCCTCCAGACCCTCATCACCGCCGGCACGCGCCTCGTCACGTTTGTGGCGTCTGTCACCCCGTCCTCCGACCACCCATACATCATGAACCAGTTCAGCTACGTGTTCGAGACGCATTTTGAAGTCACCGAGACGGCCGGCTTCAACTGCACCCTTGATCGTCCCGCGAGCGCCGGCGCCGCCGAGACCGCCATCTCCGCGGGGATGCTGCCGATGATGAACCACTTCATGTACACCCGAATCACCGATTCGATCATCATTCCAAACGACGGCGCCGTCAACACTACAAACTCGCCCGCGACGTCCGGCGTCGCTGGGGCTCTGGGTGCACATGCCCAGCTGTGCCGCTCCCAGTGGGGACGGGCCCCGACGTTTGCCCTGGTCGACTTTTACGACCGCGGCCCATCGATTGATACGGCCGATGCGATGAACGGGGTGTCCTCGCCTGAAGGCCGGACGTCCGATGAGGCTGTAGGGTCAGGCTCGGGCTCGGGTTCGGGGTCCGGGGGCACGAAGAATAGCGAGGAGGATGCCAATGGGGCGACGAGTGGGAGGGCGGGCATGGAGACGGTGGCCCTAGTGACGTTTTTGGCTGCTGCGGTGATGCTTTTCTAGACGGCATGGCATAGCGAGGCGTTTGGTAGACTGGATAATTGAGCGTGCATACACTTCTGTACCCCTTCTCCAGGGTTGACTCGATGGGCTGGTTTGATTGGACTGGCTCTTGGGTGATGCTGGAGCTGGCAGAGCTTTGGGGTCGCCTTGGACTCGCTTGGACTGACCGGAGCAGGCCTGGCTGGCTGGCTCCTGGTGTCTGGCCCCCTGGGCTGAGTGAACGCTCGCAGTCGTCGTTGCATTCCGTCATCAACATCAACCCATCGATTCCGTCGCCACTCTTCATGGGCACTGGCGGCGGGCAGAGGTCGACATCGCGGTACGACAGCACGGGAGAAGGGCTGTAGCTGCCACATCCAGTCACGGACTGGCTACGGCCACACTCGGCCCAGTCGTGTGTGCCACGGCGATCAACGCCCCTGTCTGCGGAAGCAAAGTCGCCGGGAGAAGATCGATGATAGGAGACGGCGTCAAGGCAGACAGTCGAGCAAAGGGCATGGATGCGATTGGTGCCACGGCAGAACATGCATCCAACCTCAGTATACGTACACCCTCACGGCTACCAGCGGGATGAGTTCATCCGTTTGGTCAAGGCCTCACTGCGTCACCTGGATCTAGACGTTGTGCCGGCCATCCCCGTGACTCACGGCGCGGGGCGGGCCGAGATCGGGCGGCATGGCGTCCCGGAGGCCGTGACCCCGGGCCGGTGCGGGGCCATGGGGTATATTATGAATCACAACCGTTGTAGACGGGAAGCACTTCTGCCTCCTCAACACTTTTCAACACCTTTCAACATCATGACGACTGGCACCGAGCTGCAGACCCTCGCGCCCCCTCGCCCGGCAGACGCCGAGGCCGATGGCGACACGTCCAGCTTGATCCAGACGCTGCCGGCGCCAGACCGCAGCAACGAGGCGCTCAAGTTTTTGTTCGGCGCCTTTGTCATTGAAGCGTTTCTCTGGGGTGAGTCCGCCCTCCTCCAACTTCTCCCCCTCTCCCCCCTGACGTGTTAGGCTTCCCCCTCGCGTACGGTGTGTTCCAGGAGCACTACTCGCACCTCCCCGACTTTGAGAACCAGCAGGACAACGTGGCGGTGGTGGGCACGCTGGCGACGAGTATCTTCTTCCTCGGAGCGCCTCTGGCCACACCCCTGGTCAAGCGTTTCCAGCGATGGCAGACGCACATGATTGTTGGTGGATGGATGTGCTGCGTTGTATCGCTGGTGGGCGCGTCCTTTGCCTCGTCAGTCACCGGGCTCATCGCAACACAGGGCGCCATGTACGGCCTTGGCTTCACGCTGCTCTACTTTCCCATCCTGCGCATGCTCAACGAGTGGTTCATTGAGCGGCGCGGCCTGGCGTACGGTGTCATGTTTGCAGGTGGTGGATTCAGCGGCGTCGGGTACCCATTCCTGCTCGAGGTGCTGCTGTCCAAGTACGGCTACCGGACGACGTTACGGGCCATGGCCGTCGCGCTGTTTCTGCTTGTCCTGCCGGTGATTCCCCTTCTCAAGGGCCGTCTTCCCGTGGCCAACAGCGGTGTGCTGAGAGGTCTGGATGTCGGCTTCTTCCGCCAGCCGCTCTTCTACTTCTTCGCCCTGTCGAACCTCGTCCAGGCGCTGGGCTACTACATCCCGGGCCTCTACCTGCCGACATATGCATCGAGCCTCGGGCTGTCTGGAACCACGGGCGCGCTGCTGCTGGCAGCCTTCAACCTGTCAACCACTTTTGGGCAAATTGCCATGGGCTGGCTGTCGGACCGAGTGAGCAACGCGCTGCTGCTGGTGTTTGTGTCGTCCTTTGTTTCGGCCCTCGCCAGCTTCCTCCTCTGGGGGTTCGCCTCGTCACTGCCGACCCTGCTGGCCTTTGCCATTGTCTACGGCTGGTTCGCCGGCGGCTTCGTCATCCTCTGGCCCAAGTTTGGCGGCATTCTATCCGACGACCCAGCCCCGGTGTACAGCATGATGTCGTTTGGCAAGGGTATCGGCAACATCCTGACGGGTCCCATCAGTGCGCCGCTCATGGCGGGGGCCGTGTCGCCAGGTTACGGCATGGGCAAGTATGAGCCTCTCATTCTGTACCTGGGCTCGGTCATGCTGGTATCGTCGCTGGGCATCGTCGGCTGGCCTTTGCGGGTGAGGTAGGGCGAGGGGGAAGTTGGATGGCTGCAAGGAGGGTGGTCAGGATTGAGGTCTTGCGACTGGAGATGATCTATTTCATTCTGTGCCTGGTGTTGAATTGAGAGGCCTCACAGATTTGTCCCGTGACCACCCCGACTTCCAGCCGCCACCACCCTGACTCTGAAGCCAAGAGACAATGCCACGATGCTGGTTCTCGTTTTTACTGCCCCCCCTGGCCTCGAAGTGTACGCCGAGGGCCCGTGATGCGCCAGCCACAGTGGCCGCAGCCCGCAGAGCTAGCGCTTACCGCCTGCAGGAGCTGCCCTGTTCTGCGGCAGTCACACCCCGGCCGCGCCTGCTCTCAAAAGGCTGGACCCTTCCTCCAGTCCTCACTGACCTCAACACTTCAATTCAACTACACTTCCTCACCACCATGTCCCAAGACGAGAACACGGCGCTCGCAGCGCTTGGTGCGCTCCTCGGTTACGTCGGCGCCGAGGCCGCGACAACTGCACCCTTTGAACACCTCCTCTGGCCCCAGCGCCATCTCTCCAACTTTTCGCTGCGCGACGCCCCCGCTGTCGCCCTGCTGATGCCCATGGGCGGACCATTCCACAAGGCAGCTCTCGAGACGTTCGACATCTTCCACAGACACGGTCTGCTGTTCGCCAGCTCGCGCCGCGGACACATGCTCGGCACCGCTTTCTTCACCGAGATTGGCTGGACATACCACGTTCACGAGCCCGGTAAGATGCCCGAGGTCAAGGAGACGCGGAATTGCTTGTGGGCGCCCGCCATTGGGCTGCTGCCGGTGCCCGAGATCAACGATGGGAAGTCGCCAGAGAAGAGGGCCGAGCAGGGCGAGAAGAAGCCAAAACCTGCCGTGAGGGCACGCATCTCCGTCAGCCATCTCGCCTTTTCGAGGGCCACCCCGGACGACATGGCCTCCTCCGAGATTCCTTTTGTGCGAGAAGACACCCGCGCTCCCAGCCTCCGCATCATTGCCGCTTTGGTCGTCGCCGAGTCCTCGGCCATTATTGTTGCGGCTGTTGTTGTCGCCGTCTGGCGTACCCCCTGGGCCTCCCTCTGGCTCGCACCGCTGTTTCTTCGCCTCGTCAGCGCCGTCTTTGCCGTCCACCGGGAGCCGCTCTCCGCCCCGGGCCCCGACCCCGGCCCCTCTCACGACTACCAGGTCCACTGCCCCCGGTCCAACGGCGACTTTATGGTCTTTACCGGCCCGCCCGCCGTCGTCCTCCAGTTCATGCGCCACTACGCCCACCCCGTGCGCAGCCGCGCCCGTGAGACCCTGCAGTTGCTGGTTGTTATCGCCCTCGGCGCCGTCTTTCCCCTCGGTCTCGTCGCCTCGGCCCTTTTCATGCCCCTGCCCCTGCAATACGTCTGGTTCGGCTACCAAATGTTCCTCGTTGTTGGCCTGCACGTCGCCCGTTACTCGCGCCGCGCCGCTGCCGTGTCGACACACGCCGCCATCGCTGACGCTATCGCCGGCCCAGGCACCATCCTCTTCGGCCACCGCCGCAATGACCCCGAGACTATCCGAGTCGATCTGGCCGTGACCTACCATGACCGCCACGCCGAGGGGCGTCTGGCCGTCGAGCGCCTCTTGAACCGGCACAAGGGGCCAGAGAAGGACTTACTAGCGCCCTCGCGCAGCAATTCGGAGATCCTGGCGAAAGCCGTCAACCAGTGACCTGTGCCCTTTTGTCCGCCAACATCAGACGAATCTCAGACACCCACTCCGCCGCCACCCGAGGCAGCCTCGGAGAAGCTGCGACGAACTGTGGCTCGTTTCGAGCCTTCTGACAACTGCCCGATTAGGACAACCCGGCTTGTTCGTTTATGGAATTCCTTCGGGTCCGAGGCTTTATATGCGGAGCTCTCCCGCGAGTTCTTCCCCCCCAGACAACAACTACGCTCAACTGTCACCATGCTCCTCGGCCAAACCCGCCCCGAGTGGGCGCTCGTCAAGATTGGCGCCGCCATCTTTGCCTTTCCCGCCGTCGCCGCCGTCGTCTACTTTGTGCTGGTCGCCGCCATCTTTGGCGTCCGCGGCATCTCCCACCCCTTTTCCATCATCGTCGAGGTCCTTGGCCTCTTGGAGGTTCTTTGGTACTTTGCGTTTTACATCCCCTACCGCGAGTACCTCCAGCGCCCCGGCTACCGACCGCCGCCCCTGGACCGTGAGGCCCGCCGCGCGCTCATCCTGGAGTGCCTCGACACGATACCCGACTACGACACGTTCCAGAAGAAGTGGGCTCTCGGCGCGCAGTCAGAGGACATCAAGCGGGAGAATGTCAAGGACTGGCTGCTCTGGGCTCTGTTTGACCGCCAAGGCCCGCCCGGCGCCGACGATGCCGAGCTCGAAGAGTACGTCGACGTCTTCGAGAGCAAGCTGGGCAAGGAGATCAAGAGCGGCCGCGGCGACGCCAATATGCTGCGGCTCGACTTTGACCGTGTGCGTATGCTGCATCGGAGTCTGCTGTGGTACTTGGTGAGTTTCGTGGTCTTTCCAAATATGCCCAGCTAACGGGCTAGATCGTTGGCGGTGCAGACGTGCTCACGATCATCGGCATGGCTACCCTCGGCTTTGGTTTCCGCCGCCAGGCTCGATCGACCTTTTTCACCACGTTTCCCTTTCGCCCATTGACCCTCGTGGCGCCCGCATCCCCCGCCCCTGAGCTCAGCTACTTTTACCGCCTGCACAAGTCGACCACCCACCGGCCCATTGTGCTCATCCACGGCATCGGCATCGGCTACATTCCGTACCTGCCTCTGCTGCGGCTCATCCCCCGGGACGTCGGCATCATCGCCATTGAGATCCTGCCCGTGTCCTGCCGCATCACCGCGCCGTTGCCGCCCACCGACGTCGTCGCCGAAGCCATCGCCACCATTGTCGCCCATCACCAGGCCGAGGGCTTCCCCGAGGAGGTCGTGCTCACCGTGCACTCGTTTGGCAGCCTCTACGCCGCCGCTCTCCTCCGCCGCATGGCGTCCTCCATCCACTCGCTCGTCCTCATGGACCCCGTCAGCCTGCTGTTGCACCTCCCGGACGTGGCCTACAATTTTACCCGCCGCACCCCAAAGTACGCCAACGAGCTGCAGATCTGGCTGGCTGTCGCCTCCGACTCCAACGTCGCCCATACACTCGCCCGGCGGATCTGCTGGCGCGAGATGCGTCTGACCCGGGGGGACCTGCTCACAGAGGCCATGCCTGCCGCCGACGGAACCTACCGCGCCCTGCGCCGCACCACCGCCCTGTTCGGCGGCCGCGACAACGTCACCAACCCAGACGCCGTCGCCAATTATCTATACTCCGGGCGGGCGCGGCACGCCGAGGTCGACCGCGAGGAGTGGTGCATGTCGCCCGCACGGTGGACCGGCCACGGCGAGCTCGAGCTGATGTACCTGGAGGGACTGGACCACGGACAGGCTTTCCTCAGCAGGCGATATTTGCCTCCATTGGCCAAGGTCCTCAACACGTACGCGGCACGGGAGGCCGAGCCCAAGATGGAGGCGGAATAAATTTATTACTATGCACTATATCCCTTCGATGACCCGCGGCAGGAGCTGCTCGTTGTACTCCCACAGCACCGTAGAGAAACCCGCGGAAAAGGCCGCACCCGTGTACCAAGTCGACCGCTTGCCCTGGAGAGCCAGCTGGCGCTGAACGAAGCCATCCAGAAGGTCCTCGCGCGAGACGTGCGGGTGCATCTTGCCGTGGTTCGCAAACGCAGCAAAGCTGAGCGTGCCGTTGGAGGCGGGGAGCGTGCCGGCTTCGACCATGGTGTTGATGGTCTCGGCAATCAAGGCCTTGATCGTCTCGGCCGTGTCCGACTCGGTGCCGACGGCCGTGAACTGGAAGAGGTTCTCGGTGCCGCCAATGTAATCGATGCGACCAACCTGCGAGGCCGTCGGGAAGACGGTGTAACTGGTGGAAGCGGGCACGCGGTTCGAGTAGGCGTTGCCAATCTTGAGCGAGGGGTGGCGAAGGATGCCCGCGTACACGGTTGCGTAGGAGAAGCGGTCAAAGACATCAGTCTCGGCGGCGTCCGTGTCAAACGGCTTCAGGTCCTCGGTTGTCGGCTCAAAGGCGATGAGCAGGCGCTTGGCCTCGACGCAGGTCACGTCGTCGGGACCCTCGACCACCAGAGAGACGCCGTCGGTTTCCGTCCGCGTCGACGACACCACGGTGCTCGAGTACAGCACGTCGTCGCCGAGGAACGCCGCCACGCTCTCAAACAGCTCGTACAGGCGGCCTGAAGCCGGGACGGCCGCCGCCGCTTGGCCGAGCAGCGCGCGAACCATGGGCACGCCCGACGCCTGGAAGACCCAGAGCGCCGGAACATTCATCGTATCGCCCAGGCCCTGCGCCGTCGAGTCCCAGATCTGCGGCACGGCCGCTGCGAGGTCGTACTTGGCCACAAACTCGCCAAACGGCATCAACAGGTCCTCGGGGATGGACTCGGCATCCGGGAAGCCGTCAAAGCCGGGAAGCACCATTGACTCGTACTGCTCGAGGACGTCCAGGTACCGCTGCAGCGCCGGGTACATGTCGCCAGGGCCGGGCGCCACATAGTCCGCCACGGGGCGGCCGTTGGTAAAGTCGACAAAGTTGTAGTCGAGCGTCGTAAACTCCATGCCGCCGCTCGTCGACACGTTCATCCGGTGGGGAAAGTCAAACGCGTTGCCATACTCCATCCACGCCTGGACGCCAACGTTGATCTTCTTGCCGCTCACCGGGTCGGTGTAGGCATCAGTATGCCCGCCCTGGGGGGTTAGCGAGGGAGGTGGAATGCGGAGGGAGTGCTTACAAGCTGAGAGGCCTTTTCGACGACGACAACACTGCGGTCATGGTCGCGGAGCCAAACGGCCGCGTGGGCACCGGCAGCACCGCCGCCAATGACGGCGACGTCGCGCTGGATCGTCTTGATGCACCTGGAGCAGTCCCGGGTGGCGGCGGCGGCGGCCTCGGCGACGTAGATGGCCGCAAGGGCGGCGTTGCGGATTTGCATAGTGGGCAGGGGGTTGAAGATGCTGGAAGTGGCAGGGCAGAGGCAGAGCGAGGCAGAGGCGCCTTTTAAGCACCCGCGATGCCTCTGCCACTCCCAAAAGGGGCCTTGCAGGATGCGTCGGAGATTGCAGACCCCCATCGGCATCGTCAGCGTTCTTCATGCAATGCGGCCAAGGCCGGGATATTTCAAAGAACCAACAGCCCGAAGGATGCGTGGGCTCACAATGGTCTAGGGTGGGTCATCGCCAAGGTCGATATGCAGGCCATGTTGCATCGGCCAGGGGTGCGAGGGACGAAGGTGGTGGACGAGGCAGAGCAGCAGTCTGTTGTTGCTCGTCTTCCTGGCGTCTTTGCTAGCGGTGCCTCCATCGAATAGCCTCGGGCACCCCGCCCCCAAGACCACCATAGCGCCACATCTCCGCGCCGGATGTCTCCCCCGAGCTGGACCGCACACCCGGCCCTGGCCAATATTAACCGCTGGCCCTCCCCGGACGACACCACGGTGGTAGGCCAAGCAGCGGCCATAATGCAGTGAGGGCTGACGGTAAGTTGGAGGTCCGAGGGCGAGGAGGTCGGACTCGCCATTGGGCCAACCGCAACTTGCTGCCCCCCTGCATCGAGTCAGCCAATGTTGCGATGAAACATTGTCCGAACATGCCATGCCTCGACGTTGTGCTCGCAGGGGTCGGGCAGAGCTCGGGCAGGGCCGCAAGCCAGCTGCGAGCCGGCTGCGAATCCTTTAGGTCTGCTTGCCCACACCATGCTGCTGCCGTCTGCTGCCCCCTCACCTCCTCAGCACACCATGGACCAGTTCCCCCCCGAGTACGTCAATGCCAGCAATTCCGGCCGCATCGTCGGCGTGGTCGGCGTCTTCCACGCCATCGCCCTGACCTTTGTGGCCCTGCGGACGTATGTGCGGGTCTTCCTCGTGCGGGCCTTTGGCGTGGACGACGGGCTCATCATTGTGGCTGCGGTGCTGGCGCTCGTCTCGTGGATCTGCCTGGTCATCCAGATCCCGTACGGCCTCGGTCGCCATGGCGCGGTTGTTGCCCAGGAGGACAGGATCCGATTCGAGCAGATTACCTTCTGGAAAACGGTCGTCTCGGACGGATTCGCCCTGGGGTTCCTCCGGATATCCATGGCTCTCAGCCTGTTGCGCCTCAAGAGCGACCTCAACTGGTACCGGTGGTCGCTCTTTGCCCTCATCGGTGCGTTGCCCTGCTGCTGCTTCTTTTCTCGCTGACGACCCAGGCTTTGTCGTGGCATACTCGATTCAGGCCATCGTCTGGCTGTTTGTCTACTGCACCCCCTTTTCAAGGTGGTGGGAGTTTCAGTGGATGAACCCGTTCGACCCGAGGTGTCACAGCTTCACGCTGTTTGTCAACCTGGTGTACTGGAACATTGGTGAGTGCCGTGGACGATGTGGAAGCCTCGCTGACTGTTAGCCTGCAACATCTTCACCGACGTCTGTCTGGGGTCCCTGCCCATCCCAATCATCTGGAACCTCAAGATGAAGCTGCGCGCGAGGATATACGTCATTGCCATTCTCAATCTCGGATACTAATACGTACCGCCGTCCTGGGAAGTTCCCGCTGACTGTGTAGTGCCGTTCTCATGGGCATCGTCAAGGCCGTCCTCATGCTGACGACCGGCGGCGATCCGGACGCCATCTTCGACTACTGGGTGCGCTTTTGGCAAACGCGAGTGGTCTCCTCGTCTGGAACATCTCTGACAGTCGCAGCCTCCAGCTCAACATTGGCATCATCGCGGCGTGCGCATCCTTCCTCGAGCCCCTTGTCGGGCGCGTCCTCAAGATCAACAGCTCGGCCGGATACTACCCCAGCAGCCAGCAATACAACCGGAGCGGCCGCACCACGCGCGGCAACGGGGGGACTTTGAGCAGCGCGGTATGGACGGGGGAAGCGTGCGGTCGGCTGGGGATACGGCGTATGTCCGCGAACAGCGAGGAGATCATCTTGGACAAGGCGGTGGGCGGGAGGGCGGGGAGGGAGTGATGAGTCAGCACGACTGACTTGCCCCGCCAGCGGCTTCCGCCTCCCATCAACGACCATCACCATCACCACTCCATTCAAGCATCAAGGACTTTCTGAAATCGACCCATGGTGCACTTCTCGTCATCTCTCTATCTATTGATTCTGTTTTGCTACTCGATTCTGTGTCTATTGCGTCAAACAGGCGGCACCGCGCACAGGAAATTCTGGCGGGAGTTGAACAGGTCCGTCAGCGAGGCAACCCCAGACGTCAGACCAGATCTTGTCACCAGCTGCTGATACCTTCCAGATCAATATCATACGAGTCGAATGGTCATTCGAGCATGCCATCGCGGTGCAGTCACCCCGGGCCCCGGCGGGGCGACGCAATCTCCCCCCCGTGCGAGTGCCCCCCAGTGGACCGCGATAGCCTCAACACCCCTGCGACACATCATCCAAACATGGGCGATTGGTTTAGTGGTATAACGTCTGCTTAGCATGCTGAAGGTCCCGCGTTCGATTCGCGGATTGTCCAACACTTTTGCCTGGCGACGATATCTTTTTAGAGGCACTTCCCGCCGTGCGAAGGGGGGTTGAGTTTGGCTCGCCGGTTGCTGTGGCTTTGAGTAAGTGTTTGCCCCTTTTCCAGTGGTGGACAGGATCTGACAGTATCAAGGAAGCCCATCATTGACGCACAAAGTCGTCCCCTGCGCCGAGACGTTGCCGCAGCCCTGGGCCCTGAGCCCCCGAATCTCTCCTCCGTCTCGACGTCGCCTCCCTCCATGCACTTGTCAGTGCTAGTGCGTCGTTGGCCGTCACTCTGCGCCTCCTCGNCCTTGCCATCCAGCCAACAACCGCTCGCCTTGCCTCTGCAAGCCGTCCGCTACTCCACCACCTGCCATGCGTCCTTCAGGTAGCTCGCTTCTGCAATCGGTCCGTTGGCCCGCGCCATGGTTGCCCGCCCCTCGTCAAACGCCTTTGCGCTGTCGACACCATACTGCGACGAGTGGTACCCCAGCATGCTGTTGCCGTACTCATACCCGGAAGAGCCGCCCCAGTCGCTCATGGCGTTGGCGTGCTGAAGTGACAGGCCGAGCATCATCTGCGACAGCGCCAGCTGGTTCTGCATCGTCTGCATCTGCGCCAGCATCTGGAACCGCGGCACCGTCTGCGCGTACACGGACATGCGGTACGCGTTGAACTCGCGCAGGTCCTTGGCGTCGCCCGCCGCGCTCGCCTTGGCCCATCGGCCTCTCATGTGCTCCGAGTAGCCGGCGCACAACCGCTTGCCCTCGACAGGCGTGTCGCGCAGCTCAAACGATGCCGCCAGCGGCGTGCCCTCGACGACCGTCTCGTAGCACTCGGGGCACACCGGCAGATCGTCCCAGCCGTACCAGCGCCGGCCAGCGGCCATGTTGAAGTTGGGACACGTTGGCAACGCCGTGTACCGGCACACCCACCGCTCGTAGGCAGGCCACGACCCCGTCTCGACAGCCTCGAGCCAGTGGTTGACGAGGCCGCCGAACCGCTCGACGCTGGGGTTGAAGGCACACCACGCGGTGCCCTGGACGAGCTGCGGCTCCGGTGCGAAGAAGGGGGCCACGCCGTGCGGCTCCAGGATCCCCGCGTGGCATCCCTCGCAAATGCCAAAGTTGGCTGCCGGCGCGCTTGCAAAGTTGTAGAACCGGCCGTCGACAATGCCGCTCTGTTTGGAGCACCGCGGGCTCGATGCAATCTTGGCCGCCGCCCGCAGGAACGCGTCAATGCCGAGCCCCTTGGTCCGGCACACGACGAGCGCCTCGCTGAGGTTCATGAGCTGGAAGTCACAGATGCGCATTGTCAGCTTCTGCTCGAAGCTCTCGCCCGTCTCGGCAAAGTGGCCATCGAGGTCCGTCAGCGCCAGATTGTCGAGGTAGCACGCCTCGCATATGTCGATGTCGCCAACTGGTCGGATCGGGCGGTACCAGTTTCGTCCGGTTGCCGAGGCCAGCGTGTCGGAGCAGTCCGGCAGCGCCATGCGTTTCTTTGCCGCGGCCACAAACTCGCTCCAGGCGTTCTGCGCCGAGAAGACCTGGAGGCACCGGCTGACGTTCTCGTAGCTGATGGTGCAGATCCACCGTTCGGAAGCGCCCTGGACCTGCTTAAGCGGCTCAAATTGGGCGGCAAACGACGTCCCGGCAACCTCGTCCTCGTGACACGCCTCGCACGCCACCATGCCAATCTCGCCGGAGACCAGGCCAAACCACTTGACCCCGTCCGTGCCGACGGCGCCGCCTTTCTTGGTGCAGGCCGGGATGGCGGTGCGGCGGGAGGCAAAGTTGCGGAGGGGGGTGACGGAGGATGTTCTCTGCGCCTCGGGCCAGAGGATTTTCGTCACCCGCGGCACGCTGAAGCGGCAGAGGCCGTTGGCTTTGACGACTGATTCGAACTCGTGCGTGAGGGAGGTGATGTGCTTGGAGTAGCAGAAGCTGCAAATGTCAAACTCGGGAAGCCCCTTGAGGTGGTACCAGGTCGTTACGTAGCTCACGGTGCGCGGCCGGGAGCACAGTCGGAGGGTGGTGCTTGGGGTGCCGACGGGTGTTGCAAGTGCCAGGGGGTCGTACAAGGGGTCGGCGGGGGTGCTGAAGAGGGGTGCAACGGCTGCCTGGGCCTGGGGCACTTCCACCGGGGTGGCTGTTGGGATAGCTCTCTGGCTATGGGGTACTTCCACTGGGCTAGCAGTTGGAATAGCCGGTTGGGGCACTTCAGGAGGGTCGGGCCCGGGATAGGCTTCCTGGACAAAGGTTCTACCGCCGTCTGGGGACGTGACGACGCGGGTGGCCTGCTGGCTGTCGTGGTTGATGACGAGGTAGGCGGTCGAGCCGTCCGTGGTCTCGATGGGTCTGATTGTCTCGCCAGTCTGTCGGGGCGCGCTGATGGGCTTGCGGGAGATGGGCTTCCGGGAGGGAGGAGCCTGTGGGTACGTCGGGGGGTTGGGGGTGCCGCTTGGAGGTGATGGCAGGGAGGCGGGCTGTCCTTGGGGTGCCTGCGCAAGGTGTTGATGCCATGTCGCAACAGGGGGTCTTTGGGCGGCCCAGGTCGGCTGACCGGAGTGGTCTGAAGCTGAAGAAGGATGTCCTGCTGGGTGTGGTGCTGCGGCAGGGGGGGACATGCTCCAGGTCTGCTGGCCGGAGTGGTCCCAAGCTGAGCGAGGTTGTCCTACAGGGCTGGCCTGCGCCTGGTGTGATGCTGAGGCAGGGCTGGGAGTGCCCCAGGTTGGTTGGAGTGGTGGACGGCCGGAGGGGTCTGAATTAGAAGGATGCCCCTGGATGGGGATGGCATGTGTCTGATGTTGGTCCCAAGTGGGAGCTGCAGCAGGACTGGGAGCACTCCAAGTTGGTCGAAGCTGTGGACGGGCGGACTGCCCCGAAGCCAAGTGAGGCTGTTCTACTGGGCTGGCCTGCGCATGATGATCCGGCGGTGCCGCAAAGCTGGAAGCGCTCCATGTCGGCTGGCCAGGACTTGACTGCTGGGCCGGGCTCCATGGTGTTGGCGACTGAGCAGGAGGGCCCATGGCCGGGCTGTGTGGTCCTCCCTGCCCAGCAAACTGCTGCTGCTGCTGGGCCTGTGCGGCGTAATACTTTGCCGAATAGTTGTCGGCCACCCCCTTGGCGGTCGTGTAGGCGTTGCTGAGCTCCTTCATCCCGCCCTGGATGAACGACGAGCGCGCGACATTGTCCAGCCGCGGCGAGACGTTCTTCTTGAGCCAGGCCGACGTCTTCTTGCTCGAGAAGGACGACGGGGACAGCTTGGGCTGGTTGAGGTACTGGGCGGGGCCGGGGTTGGGGCCGGGGTTGGGGCCGGGGGCTGCAGGTACGGCTGCTGTTGAGGCCTGGGGAGGAGTATGCCCGCCGCCGTACACGTAGTTGTCAAAGCCATGGCCGTACCCGTACTGGTGATTCTGGGGGGCGGGCGAGGAGGCCTGGTCGGGACCTGGAGGCTGATGGGCGTGGCCTGATGGGTTCGCCGAATGGTTTGCGTATGGATCCATGAGTCGTTCGTCTAGAGTCCCTCGTCTGGAGTCGTTCTTGGAGTCGCCAAGTCTCGGGAACAGCATCACGACGGCGCTGCCCAGCTAAATACTCCCGCCCGAGAGCCCACCCCGCCGGCAAGGCAGACCGTGGTGTAATGCGGGCAGCGAAAACGCCGCCACGGATAGGTGCCACGAGTCAACGTCCCTATCGACCCCTGCACGAGGTCAGCGTGGCGTTCAGTCTAGCATGTTTCGGGCGGTCTGCAGCATCGCGAGTTTACGGCTGGGGAGCAAAGTCCGGCAGGCAAAAAGCAAAAGCATCCGAGCAAGCAAAAGAATGTCCGTAGCAAGAGGTGGTTTCGATCCACCGTCCTCCGGGTTATGAGCCCGGCGCGCTTCCGCTGCGCCATCTTGCTTTGATGGATGAGAGGAGATGATGGGGAGGGATTGTATTTTTGGTGTTGTGACTCATGGGAGGCCCGCTCACGTGATTGGATGTGGACATGAGGTGGGTCAACGACGGTGCATCTCCTCCACCTCAACTCCATCACATCTCCATCAAACCATTGCATTCTGTAAGTACCCAACAATAGGAGCCCTTCCGCCGCTGACACATATACAGTCGAACTGTGATTTCCATCGATCGTGCGGTGTGAGGTACGCCGACGCACACAGTACACCGACACCCAGCTCCACCGCCGATCCATCGACCTGCTGCCCCCGCCCCTACACCGTCGTGTCCTTCACCTGTACCCCCACCCCCGTGTCGATGACGACGCGGGTCTTTTGAAGACTGCGCTTGACCGGCTTGGGGTCGTTGAAGATCTCCTCGAGCTCCTCCAGGGTCCGCTCCTTGGTCTCGACGCACGAAATGTACATCAGGGCCAGGTGGACAAAGTGCAGGACCAGAAAGATGGTGTACGTCTTCCACCCGATGTGCTTGAGCGAGACGGAGGTGCCGTACGTGTTGATGAAGCTCGCAATACCCGAGATGAAGCCCTTGGCGGCCATGCCCTTGGCGCGGATCTCGTTGTGGAGAATCTCGGCCGGGTAGAGCGCCTGAAGGGGCGTCCAGCAGAACGACCAGAAGATGCCGTACGAGAAGATCATGGCGATAAAGGCGTACGCCTGGGCGGTCGGGATACTGCCGTCGACACTCTGCTCGGCACGCGCGGCGAGAACGTTGATCGGCACGTACACCAGACCCGTGAGCAGCGTGCCCCAGAGGAAGAGCGGGCGACGACCGACCTTGTCGACGAAGAAGGCGCCGCAGATGCCGCCGGCAAACGACGTGACGTTGTTGAGCGCGTTGAGAAGCAGCTGCCGCGACGAATCCCGTATACCGATACCTCGCACCATTTCCGGGAGGTAGTACGAAATGACGGCACCACCGATGAACTGGGCAAAGACGGCCACCAGCATGATGAGCCACATCCGAAGCCGGTTGGCCCGCGTCGCCAGGAGGATCTTGTAGTTCCAGTTATGGTTGGACACCTCCTCCTCGGCCGCCAGCGACTCCTGGATCTCGGTGAGCTCGAGACGCACCAGCGCAGAGTCCGGGTTGCCGTCGCCGTGGTACTTGATCAGGATCGCCGCCGCCTGGTCCTTCTCGCCCTGCCGCCAGAGCCAGCGGGGACTTTCGGGGAGCAGCCACGTGCACGACGCGACTACGCACGGCGCCACGCCCTGGAGGATGTACGGGATCCGCCAGCACATGTCGCTCTGAATAAAGTTTGTGCCGTAGCACGTCCACGACGCCATGTTGGAGCCAAGGTACCAGCCGAGCACGTTGTACATGCCGCCCGCCAGCCCGCGCCACGTCGGGTACGACATTTCCACCAGGAACACGGGGGCCGACGTCGCGCACATGGGCGTGCCCACGCCGACGATGAACCGCCCGATCATGAACTGCGCCAGGTGGAAGCTGCTCGCCTGGAGCACCGAGCCGAGAATGATCAGCGTCGCCCCGCTGAACATGCACGGCCGCCGGCCCCAGCGGTCCATGATGTACCCGCACGACAGGCTGCCGACGATGTTGCCGACCGTGTAGATGGAGAAGACGGCGCCGTTGAGCTCGCCCACGAACCCAATCTTGAACCGCTCCTGGAAGGGAAGCATCGCGTTGATCGACGACATGACCGAGCCGTCGAAGCCGTTCATCACGCCGCCTGGAGAGTTAGTAGGGCTGGGGAGGGGAGGGGGTGCACTTACACATGACACACACGGCCATCATGCCGTACAGCCGAAACTGCGACGACGACGTGTAGCTCGGCGCATCCTTGGCGACGGCGTCGGCCAGGGCCACATTCTGCACGTTCTTGGCCTGGCGGCCGTCCTCGACGTGGGTGGGTGTCTCTTGTTTGTCCATGGTGGGGAGGCCTTGGGTGAGGTGAGATGAGCCTTGGGGTGAGTGAGGCTTGAGTCTTGGAGGTGATGCTTCTTTTATCTTGACCTCCACGGGAAATCCAGACCCGCGCCAGAAGCAGGTCGGACCGTCGGTGGGGGTCCCCCGCTTCCCCATGGGCGATTCACAGCATCTGGGGCCTCGGGGCAAGTCTGTGCCGAGAACCCACGGGGTTTTGAATTCCCGTCTGCCGTTATGGGCCACAACACGTCCCGACAGAGGGGCCAGCGGTCCGGGGATTCTGTCGCACTGTGGTGGTGGAGGTTTCCCCGCGACTCAGCCGGTATTTGATGGCGGGGAAGCGAGGCTCTGGGGTGGTGGTCCGGCATTCACGGTGGTTGATTGGCGCGTCGTGTCGTCCGTGGTGGTGGTGACCCCCGTGTAGGATCACCCACAGGGGCACGAGCGGGCAAACGGATGGGCAAAAGGACGGGCACGCCATCCCCCGTGGGCATTGCGGTCCGAATGAGGTTTGGCAGGAGGACAGAGATGGAGTCACGCACCGCCCGACTACTTGCCGACGACCACCAGCACGGTCGCATCCTTCCGCCAGTGACAGGCATTGGAGCATGGGTCGAGGCCAGGCGCTACAGTCATTTTGCGACGGCTTCAACGAGACGCACACTCTCACGGCTCTCGACTTTGCCGACCTCGACCTCTCCATCGGCTTTGATTTCTCCACCGTTCCTCGACCTCTTCCCCGACCTCGACCTCTTTCCTGACCTCGGTTTCCTCACTTTGACCTCTCCGCCGATCTTAACTTCCCCGACTCGACTTCCCTGAGCTTGACTGCCCGACCTCGACTCCCGACCTTGACTTCAGGGCTTTACTTCTCCAACGAACTCTCTCGTGTCTGCCCATGATGTCTGCCGAAGATGTCTGGCCATGAAGACGAGTTTGACGCACCCCGCCATCACTGAACCCCTGCCCCTCGGCCTGGCCACTGTCACCAACGACCGACCGACACCCGACATCAACTGCCAGACCTGACCCCTGCTGGCGCTTCCTCCCTTCAGCTGGCAGGGGTCCACACCTTGTTTTGGCATCGCCATCGCCAACAACACCCTTTCAAAACGCCACCGGCGCTTCGATGCGGCTACGCTCGTGCTATAAGTTGGGCCGGCCCCGATCAGAGGCCTCACTCACTGGGACATCCCCCACAATGTACTTGTCGGCTTGGCTGTGGTTTTGGAATATTGGTCAGTCTTCTCTTCCCTAACCTCCACCCCCCACCCCTAACCCCTCCAGGCATCCTCGCCCTCTCCATCTGCGTGCTTGCCGGCTGCCGCAGCAAGCTGGAGAGCAACTACAGCCTCATCAACTGGCCGAGGTCCACGCTGACGCTCATCTGGGGCGACGAGTGCGCCAGAGCTACTGCCGACATTATCCCCGACGTCTACAAACTGGGCGCCTCCGGCACATGCAGAGTCTTTGACGGCAAGACATCATGCAGCAGCAGCTTCCCCCCGTCCATCAACCTGGCCAGCGCCGTGCTTGAAGACCTCCCCGCTTCCCTGGAGAGGTGCCGGGACTTGATCGACAAGCCCATCGACCACTCCAAAGCCGCCACGCTCGGCAAGGTCCTGGCCGCATTTCTCATCGCGTCCATCGTCTTGACCGTCGCATCGTCCATCGTCTCGCCCTTTGACGGCGGCGTCGGCCCCATTGTCACCGGCATCCTCGCCGTGGATGCACTGCTCATCTTTGCCTCGCTCATCCTGGTTGTTGCCATGGTCAATTTCGAAGGCGGCGGCTACCTCACCGGCGTCTACGGGGGCGACTTTTCCGACCCCGAAATGATCGGCATCGCCATGTGGATGCTGGCCGCCATGCTCATCGCTCGCGTCGTCTCCAACCCCTGGTTGACCATTGCCGCCATTGTCATCCTGCTGCCCATCGTCCTCGTCTTCCTCCTGTTCCTCGTGCGCACGCGCGGCTTCTTCTCGGTGGTCAGGGCCGTCGAGGAGCCCTAGGCTCATGGGCCCTAGTCAACCCGCCCCATGACCCCTGTGTCAATGTCCAGCGCATACCCGACCACCTGCGTTGTTGGCGACCGGAACGCCCAGTCTTGGAGGATTGTGACGTCCTCGCGGATGCTCTCGTCGAGGCTTTTTCGTCAGCTTTGTTTTGAAATTGGGGCGCACCTACTCTTTGAATGTGCCGAAACACTTGTCCTGGATCGAGTCGGCGTGGGCCGGCGCCCTGGCACACATCTTGCCCCGCACCTCGTCGTCGTCGGTAAAGAGCCCGCCGCAGTCCGTGTGGTGCACCACGACGATGAGGTCGATGGGATGGATCGACGACATGACCTCCAGGCTGCGCAGCGCATCGACCGCGCGCGCCCCCGCGTTTCGGATGACGAGGGCCTCTGTGGTGTGTTAGATGGAGGGGGTTCGTGGCTCGGGTTCCTTACCGGGAGGGTTGAGTCCCAAGAACTGCGTCGGGTCCACGCGGGCATCGGAGCACGTCACTGGAGGGTTAGGCGTGGTCTTGGTGTGGAAGAGAAGCTTACAAATGCAGAGGGCGCCCGGCAGGTTGGGAATGCTCACGATGTCCTGCATGCGCGGCGGCGGAAGGTGTACGGGCAGGGAGGCCCTGTTCCGCCGGAGAAGCTCTTCAAATTGTTCCTCGGCCATTTTTGCTGTGGTGTTGGTATCATGTGGCGGCCGCTTCCGCCTCTTGTACATCAGCATAACGTTGTCGCGATCAGTAATCACGGACATGACTCGTGGCCTCTCAACGGTTCTGCTCAACGGACCCACAGGCTAACAACACTGGACGTCGACCTGGTGTTCAGCCTGGGTCTCGAGGCTAGCCCCATCTCCTTAGGACTAAGCCGCCGCCCGTGGATCTCGGATAGATCGGCGTCAAAGTCGGAGGCTTATGTGCTGTGGGCAGTCGGAGGGTTCTCCTGGGTGTACTTCGCCGAGCCTGGTTGACGTTGGTCTCGGAGACCTTGGCCCGCATTGCGCCTGGATAGCGTACCTCGGACCACGAGGACACCTGGCCTACTGCGACTGCGTCTTCCGGCCTTAATATCTCACCTGTCCTCGTCTGGCCATAGACTCGCCGCTGGAGGAAGACTCGGGCGCTTTGCCTATGCGCTTGGAGCCCTCTTAAGTAGCGATTAGTATCTTCGACGTCCGGTTTTCCGTATTACTAATTTACTAGGTCTTAGACTTTAATCGCTAATATATCTTTAAAGAGGCTAGTCTTAAATTAAAGCTTCTCCGAAAGGAGGATCGTTTAGAGGCCTTTTATCTCCCGTCCCTATAACCCCTTTTTCGTCGGTAGTATATACCGCTACCCCCTTTTAGCTACACCGCCCTAAGCCGTTAGATAACCGACTTAAAAAGATAGATAGGCTATCTAGACTATAAGCGTTAAAGCTATAGGCGGGAGTATTAAATAGTAATATTAACGGTTAGTCCTATTAGGCTAACTTAGAAAGGAGGCTATATAATTATCTATCTTCGATAGGGAGAAAGGGGAAAACTAGGTTTAATTGCGGCTATACGGCGAAGCCGAAAGTAGGTCGGTACGGGCGCTAATTACGTACTTAGTTCCGAATAGCCTAGCCGAGAACCTCTATAGGCTATAGCTTATAATAGTAAGGCTAAAATAAAGGATATTTACTTATAATCTAAGTAAGAATACTATTATTACTTTACTAATTATAAAGAGAAAATAAAAGAGTTATATTAAGAGGATTCTTTAATAAGATAGAGATTATTATAAGAGTAGAGATAAAATAAGGGGTATAGATACTACTCTCTTAAGAGGTATTAATAATAAGAATATTAAGTTAAAAGTTATCTTAAACTAGGTTTAGTATTATATAAAGACTAAAAGTAAATTAGTATCTCTACTTAAGGGAGTAGTAACTAAAAGTAGAATAATATCTCTACCTAGGGGGATGGAGTTACGGTCTAAACGTGGTTTTTTACTAAGGTCTAAGTTCTATACCCTAGGGTAGAAACTTTATTTATTTAAAGTTAACTTTATCTTAAAAGAAATCTAGAAATAACGCCGGCAGGGGGTCTCTAGGCTACGTTATAGTAGAAAAGGTAGTACGGGGGAGGTTTAGGTCCCAGAAAGCGCGATCTCGGTTATTACTAGGGGTAGAGACCTCTATAGGGAGTAGAAATCTTCTAGAGGGGTAGAAGTATCTATATAGAGAGAGAACTTTAGTATAGGGTAGCCTTTATAGGGATTTCCAGGGGGGTAAGTAACTCGGATTTTCCCTATCGTCTAGATATATAGTCGTTACGTTAACGACGATATAGATACTATAGGGGACTTAAATAGCGCTAGTAAGGCAGGGGGGTAGCGACGAATTACGAAGCTAATTAGCCGACGAATTAAAAAATAGGTACTAGGAGCGCTATACGAGGAATTCTAATTAAGGGAAATATCGCCGGTTAAAGCTAATTAGAATATACGCGATAGAAAGAGTATTACTTTTAAATTACGTAACTTAGAGCTAATTAAAGTTTTAGTAATAAAAATTTAGTAGTCGGCGGAGGTAGGGTATCTTAAGTTTAATNTTACTTTTGAATTACGTAACTTAGAGCTAATTAAAGTTTTAGTAATGAAAATTTAGTAGTCGGCGGAGGTAGGGTATCTTAAGTTTAATAATCTAATTAAACGAAAGTATATTCGACTAGCGATATTCGACGAGTAGTACTCTAATTAGCGATATTCGACTAACGATACTCTAATTAGCGATATTCGACGAGTAGTATTCTGATTAGCGATATTCGACGAGTAGTACTCTAATTAGCGATATTCGACTAGCGATACTCTAATTAGCGATATTCGACGAGTAGTATTCTAATTAGCGATATTCGACGAGTAGTACTCTAATTAGCGATATTCGACTAGCGATACTCTAATTAGCGATATTCGACTAGCGATACTCTAATTAGCGATATTCGACTAGCGATACTCTAATTAGCGATACTCTAATTAGCGACACTCTAATTAGCGATATTCGACTAGCGATACTCTAATTAGCGATATTCGACTAGCGATACTCTAATTAGTAATACTCTAATTAGCGATATTCGACTAGCGATACTCTGATTAGCGATACTCTAATTAGCGATACTCTAATTAGCGATATTCGACTGGCGATACTCTAATTAGCGATATTTAACGAGAGATTTATACTATTAAAAATCGAGTAGTAACTAATCTTAAAGATTACTCTAGACGAAGTTATATCTATCGGCTAGTCCTTCCGACTAATTAGATATTCGTCGGTTAGGTAGCGTACGTTAGGCGACGGTTCGCTAGGGGNCTAGACGAAGTTATATCTATCGGCTAGTCCTTCCGACTAATTAGATATTCGTCGGTTAGGTAGCGTACGTTAGGCGACGGTTCGCTAGGGGTAGCCGATAATACGGCTAATTAGGTAATAAATACTTAAAACGTCGGCTATACTACCGACGGTATATTAGACGGTCGAATACTTTAGTATATATAGGCGACGAAATATATTAGGTAAGCGACGATTACTATAGGATACCGCTAATAGTACTCGTAGCCGCCTCGGTATTATAGCTAGTAATTTTTCGGTCGTTAGGTAAAGCCT
>JACAFV010000003.1:552256-573332 GCA_014635975.1 Plectosphaerella sp. P0831 | reverse complement strand
GGGGCGGGGGCGGGGGAGGAGGGGGAGATCTCATTGCCGGAGGGGGCAGAGTCGGCACGGACATGGACTTTGTGGCCTGTTGAGTTGTATTTGGCCATGTAGACACCGTCGGTGGATGATTCGGGGAGGGTGAATGCCGTTGTGAGGGCAGCGGGGGCTATGAGGGAGAGGGTGATGAGGTTCATGGTGGGTGCAGACCGGAAGGACTTGTAGTCGTGGGGATGGTGATGAAGATCTGATGGGAAGGATATGGGAGTCGACTGTAGAACACAAGTACCTTTATACCTGATTGTCTTTTTCTATACGAAGTCCATCTTTTCGAGGTTGATGGCTATATCGTTCACAACATCGCCGAGGAGGAAGTCGACGTCGCCGGACGTGTAACTGAACAGATCCTCTTGCATGGCTGTGTGCTGTTGCATCAACGCACGTCGTCTTGTGCGACGAGACTGGGTTCAGCTGTAGTTAAACACACCGCCTACCCTTGGCATGAATGGGCGAAGCACTCAGATTCGCATACTTAGCTTACTGCGCCTTCATATTGCGTGGAATTTGGTGGATTGAAGGATTCGAAGCTCTGTATTGAGGATGATGAGAAGGGTGACTTGGAGATATTCGCGGTTGGTGTTTTGGACATGATGTGCATGCCCCCCCGCCAATCTGGGCCCGCCAATGGCTGGCTGGGCCTGGAACATCTGACCTGTTAGAGCTACCACATATAGCTGTACATTCCACAGTTATACAAACATCAAGCTGATTAAAAACTGTTCAAATAGAATAAAATTCTACCTTTCTCTTCAAATGAAGCCTGAAAGTGTTGACCGAGCTTGTTTAAAGCCTTCCATGTATGCTGTATCATCCCCCCCCCCCTATCATCCCCGTTAACGCACTATTGTTAGCCCCCTTGCATACCCCGGCCACACTGCAATTGACCCATTCCACCCCACCGTGACCGCAACCTTGGTACCTCACATGCTACAACGTCCATCCATCGTCATCATCACTACATTAAACCTCACTTCCTTGTGTGCTCCCCTCCCCCCAGCATGCCCGCCGACACGCAAACACCCAACCGCGTTCGCCGGGCCTGCGACGGCTGCCGCGTGCGCAAGGTCAAATGCGACGGCACCCAACCCTGCGCGCAATGCCAACACCACGGCGTCCACTGCCTATCAACCCTCGAGCCCGAGAAGCGCAGAAATCCCGTCCGCGGTAGGCTGGTGGCCAGGGCCAGGGGCGAGGCCGCCGCCGCAGCAGCACCAGTGTCAGGGGGAGGGGGGGCGACATTCGATCAGACTTCCTCCCTGTCGCCGGCGACAGCAGTCTTGGGCCCCTCGTCCCCCGCCTTTGCCATCTCCCCCCAAGGCCAGGCGCCCACCCCAGTTCAAACAGCAGATTTTCTCAAAAGCCTGCTACCGGCCTTTGAGCGCGTCGTCTATCCCTTTAGTCCGGCTGTCTCGCCTGCTGAAATGGCCGCGTCTATCGATGCCATGGAGGAGAGTCTGGAAGATGCCGCGCTGGCATATGCATTTGGCGCCGCAACCACTTTTCTCACACAGACCGCGCCCACAATGCAGGGCGACTTGGCCACGCGCGTCAGTGACTTGCTGCGGTGCAGTCTCGAAGCCCACAAGCGCGTCGATATTCGCGTCGATCCCCGTGGCCGGCTCGAGGAAGACTGGCCCGTCTCGGGGAAGCGCATCATGACGTGCATCTACCTCGAAATCTCCATGATGCCCTTCAAGCTCTTTGACCGCAGCTTTCACTTTATCCGCGAAGCTATCACCATGCTTCAGACGGTTCAGGCCCATCATCGCCAGGCAGAAGACGACGACACTGTGCCTAGAAGCGAGATGATTGCCTTTCAACGACTCTACTGGGAAGCCTACATTCACGAGCGCTTCCTCACCATTGCATCCGGCTTCCCCAGCGTCCTTCCGCCTCTCCCTTCTGGCGTGCCCTGGTCCGACCCCTCCGTTCCTCCCTGGGTCGAGTCGGGCTTCAACCGACTGATCCATCTCTTCCTCATCCTCGACGACACATTCCTCTCTCAATGGGATGGCCGCGGCCGTGAAGCCGCCTCATCAATCACGATGGATTGGATCGAGGGCAAGCAAGTCCAGCTCGACCAGGATGAGATCAACGCCGCCGAGGCCGAGCACGAGCTGCGTCGTATCGGTCAACCAGGTCTTTCCGAGCTACAGCACGCCGACCTCTTCATCACCCGCCTGTGGATGCGCACCCTCCTCTGGCAACTCGCCCTCGCCAACGGCCTCCTCCGCTCCGCCCCTTTGCGCGCCGTTCACGAGGGTCTGGGCCTCCGCTTCCCCGCATTACGGCTCTCCACGCAACTGCGCAGCCTCGTCAGCCGTCTCGACAGTATAGCGAGTATCAGCACACAAGGCAGCGGTATTCTGCAAAAGCTATTCGAAATCACGAGCACCATTGCCGATGTTCTGGCCGTTTCGTCCGTCCATCGGGGGGATGTCGACACTCATATTGAGGACTTTTTGTTCGTGGCTCGCTTCTTGATGCATTTTGAGAGGGTCAAGGATCGGCAAAAGGCATATCTTTTGGAAAAGATTGATGTGTTGCGCGCGTCGCATCCTACTGTTCTTTTTCCCGATCTGCCGCCGTTGCCGGGAGGGAATGGGGGAGGGGGCGGTGGTTCGCAGGCTTCAACGCCGATGGGTATGTGAGGCAGGGGGGAACAGGTGCGATCCAAAAGCAAGCGAATGATTTACTGGTGTATTTACGGATGATACCGTTCGGAGACAGTCCGGGGTTAATCATGACAACCACAGAATAATAGTCACATGACAACGTTCTTAACATCAACCAGAGCTGCCCGTGGGTGCCCTTCTATTCTCTAGGTATGCATGGTATCTCATCTACAAATGCGGGTTCACCGCATCAGACTCACGACCCATCTCATCCCACAGCTCAACACTCTCAAACACCCCCGTGCCATCCCCAGAACCTTCAACAAACCAGCTAAGCCCCGCGCACGCCTCATCCGCATACACAGTCGTGCTCAGCGCAAACCGGTCATTGGCAAAGACCTCGAGCGTATCGCCGTCACGGAAGATCCGCAGCTTCAGCTTCTCAAGCGTCTGCCCGCCACCACCATCAGCGAGGTAGAAGAGAGTGAATGGCCCTGATTCAGCGGGCTTGGCAATCTCCTCGTCGGCGTTTGAGGTGGACTTGTCGACGACGAGACGCTCCGCTCGGGCGTCAAAGTAGATTGTTGTGCGCTGCGAGCCGTCGTGGTTGTGGCAGATGTGTAAGCCGACGCGGTCGTGGTCTTCGGGGTGGATTGCCACGGTGGCCTCGAGTTCCCAGCTTGTTGAGCGCGTGCGCTTGAGGATGCCGGAGAGGCCGGAAGAGCCTAGGGATGTCCATCGCGCGGGACGGGCGGGACGGAGTTGGCGCAGGTCGTCGAGGGGACGGATGCCGAGGGTCTGGATGGTGTTTGTTGCCCCTGATGCGTCGGGCGTGGCCTTGAGGCTGCGAATGTCGGCTAGTGGCGAGCGCAGACCGCGGGTGACACCTCGTGCGCTGTACAGGAACAATTCCCGTGGGAGGGAGAGGTAGCCAGCCCAGCCTCTTGCGGCGCGGCGATGCGCAGGGAGTTCGTCCTCCTTGATCCAGCCAAAGAGGATACGCTTGCGAGACACGGGGTGTTCGTAGGAACTGACTGCATAAAGGCAGCCATGGTCGACAATACCGTCAAAATCATGACGCAGACGCAGTCCCTCGGGCGTCTGCTCAAGAGTACCCGCCAGCCAGAGAGCCCACTGCCCCAAAGGCTCAGCAGGATCCGGTCCAGGCTTGACACCGCCCTCTGTGCCCATGAGGAGGAACTCCTTCTCTTCAATGCCGTTGCGGAGTGTCATAAAGTTGACACATTCCCAGTTGACGCCAAAGTCGCCATTCCAGGGCCCGGGGGTACGGAAACCGCGGCCGATATCGACCAGAGGACCGAGGTAGCGCCAGGTGGTGAGATCATCGCGCGCGACGGCGTAGATGAAGACTGTAGGCGTCTGGTCGACGATGCCGCCAGACAGAATACCATAGAGGCTCTTTTCGCCGCGGGCGCGATCGAGGGCGGGCCAGGAGGCGAGGAAGGGGTCACGGAAGCCGGTGACGCGTAGCCCTTCGGGTTCGCCTGTGATGATGGGGTTGAGGGGTGATTTTTCCCAGGTGCGGCCGTTGTCGGTGGAGGTGGCGAGGGAGACGCCCTCGGAGTTGCGGGTGTGTTCGAGGGTCCAGTGGATGGGGAGGGCGGTGATGGAGGAGTAGACGACTGTGAGCTGGTTTGGTTCGCCGTGGGGGCCGGTGGGCCAGAAGCAGCCGGTGAAGATGCCTTCCTTGTCATAGGGCTCGCTGGGGCGGAGGGCTGGGTTGGCGGCGGTGTGGTTCCAGAGGAGGCCGTCGGTGCTGGTTGCGTGGCCCCAGGTGATGTTGCCCCAGTCGCAGGACTCTGGGTTCCCTGGGGGTGTTAGACGGGGACGTTGGGTATGAAGTTGGGTGACGAGAGTCAACTTACATTGATAGAACATGTGGTATGTACCCGTTGCGACGTCAAACGCCGGAGCACATGGGTCGTTCATCCATCCTTGCGGTGCCTTGAGGTGGAAGACTGGCCGTGGGTGGAAGCGGTGCTGGTGCCGTGTCGGCGCGGGGGAGGGATCTGTGGCGAGGCTCATTGCGGGGGAGGAGGTGGTGAAGCAAGGTCAGGTCACCAGGTAGAAAGCCGTATGAGATGTGAGACGTGTGTGAGTGTGGTATGCTTCGGCCAGGTCGAGTGTCGTGTCAGCTCCCCTTTTGATTCTGAATGTACTTGGATGAATGTCCTTGGATCTGGAAAGAAAGATGCCGAGAGGACGTTGGCCCTGATATGGGACCAAGGCATGTCCCGTGAACGACCATTGAAATGAGGAGCAGGCATAGCCCACGAGCAATTCTCCGGGTTTCCCGCTTTTGTCGGGGGACGGCGTCGTGGGGAATCGATCGTCTGATCTTAGGGGGGGGAACAAGCGGAGGAGACTCGTCCAGTCCAGTCCAGTCCAATCCAATTGTCGGTCCGTCAACTGTCGGTCCGACAAGACATCTACCGTGACCCAAGCAAGGTTCCTTGCCACATCTCGGCTGCGTGCCGGTGCGCCTCCGGGCTTGTGCGCTGTCGGTCCGACAACTCTTCTTGTGTCAGTTCCCCCTATTCAGCTCTGTCGGTCCGACAACATTGCCGCAACAGGCTTAGGATCCCGGCAGTCAATGCGGGCCATTTCCAGAAAAACCAGGCCTAGAGGGTCCCCCGGGGAAGTCGATCCCCAGGTATCCCAGCTGAACAGACTTTTTGACCCGCGGTCCGGGGGAGAACACGCGCAGCAAGCACCAACACGACTCGCGGCCCCCGGCGCCAACGACGCCCCCCCTGGGGTTGGTACTCGTGAGTGTGTCTCCACGATCTGGACGTCGTTCTCTCCCTCCCTTTGTCGCGAACCAACCGGTTCTCATCCTCCCTCCTCCACAAACCACTCGCGTGCCCAAACACCCCTGGAGAAGCGTGGCCCTGAACGGTAAAGCACGGCTTCCTGGGACCGGACCTAGCGCACACACTCATCGCCCATCGACCACCAGCTCTCGCTCAAATCGAACCACCGGGGTGGGCAGCATCGCGGGGGGGAGACATCCTCGTCCCAAGTATAAGAACCCCAGGTCTTCCCCGTGTCTCTGGGTTTGACATCTGGAGAAAGCTTCACTCAAGCAGCCAGCCCTCTCTTCCTCTCCTCATCTTCCTTCTTCCTCCTCATCACTTGCCTTTGACAACACCATGGGTTCTGATCCCAAGATCGCCCCGGCAGAGGTCGAGCACGCCGCCTCCCGCGACATGACCAGCTCCGAGCAACAGCGCGATGACGCGCGCAATGCGACCGCTCGTGAGCACAACCTCACCCTGAGGGAGTCGTTCCGCCTGTACCCCAAGGCCATTGCCTTCTCGGCCATCTTCTCCACCGCTATCATCATGGAGGGATACGATTTGTCCCTGATGGGTGCCTTCTACGGTTACGACTCGTAAGTCTCCCATTCGGGTTGTGTTCAGTCTTCCTGTGCTGATATCGTGTAGCTTCCAGGAAAAGTACGGCAACGAGTCCGATGGCCAAGGCGGCAAAGTCATCTCGGCAAACTGGCAGACCTACATTCAAGTCGGCGGCCTCTTGGGCCAGATCATCGGCCTCTACATCAACGGCTGGGTCTCTGATACCATCGGTTACAAGCGCACCATGCTGGCCAGTCAGCTGATGATGATCGCCTTCATCTTCATCCCCTTCTTCGCCCAGAACCTCGATATGCTCCTGGCCGGCTCCATCCTGCTGGGCGTGCCTTGGGGTGTCTTCCAGACCCTGACCATCGCCTACGCCTCGGATATCGCCCCCGTCGTTCTTCGTCCTTATCTCAGTTCGTACGTCAACCTCTGCTGGGTTATTGGGCAGCTCATCGCCGCCGGTATCCTGCGCGGCCTCTTCACCATGAAGGGCGAGTGGTCTTACCGTATCCCCTTTGCGCTCCAATGGGTCTGGCCTCCTCTGATCATCCTGGGCACCATCTTCGCGCCCGAATCGCCGTGGTGGCTCGTTCGTCAGGGCCGTCTCGATGACGCCCGCCGCTCCATCCTCAGCCTTGTCTCGCCCAACTCGGGTGTTGACTTTGATGTCGATGACCAGGTTGCCATGCTCAAGGCCACCAACGAGTTGGAGCTGGAGCAGTCTGCCGGCATGAACTACTGGCACTGCTTCATGCGCAAGGATCTCCGTCGCACTGAGATTGCGTCCATCAGCTACACGGCCCAGTCCCTCGTCGGCAGCGTGCTCATGGGTTACTCGGTTCAGTTCTACGAGCGCGCTGGCCTCTCGGCTGACAACTCCTTCACCCTCAACGTCGTCCAGTACGCTGTCGGATTCGTGGGCGTGCTGTGCGCTTGGTTCCTCATGTCCCGCTTCGGCCGCCGCACCATGTACCTCGCCGGTGTTTCCAGTCTTCTCGTCATCCTAGTCGTCATCGGCGGCCTGGGCTTCGCCGACCCCGCGCTCTCGGGACCTTCGTGGGCCATCGGCAGCCTGCTTATCTTCTACACCTTCATCTACAACTCGAGCGTCGGACCTCTCTGCTACACCATCGTGGCCGAGATCCCGTCTACCCGTCTCAAAGCCAAGACTATCGTGTTGGCTCGCAACTTTGGAAACATTGCTGGAATCATCAATAACTTCTTGATGCCACAAATGATCGGAGTCAACGCGTGGAACTGGGGCGCCAAGACGGGCCTGTTCTGGGCCGGCATGTGTGCCATCATCCTCACTTGGGCCTTCTTCAGGTTGCCCGAGACCAAGGGACGCACCTATGGTGAGCTGGACATTCTCTTCGAGCAGAATGTCAGCGCCCGCAACTTCTCCAGCACCCATGTTGACCAGTTTGCCGATGAGCACCATGTTGAGAAGATGGGGCAGTAGATGTCGAGGGATGGGTAGACTGAAGTCGTTTCCAGTTGGATAGGGGAAGGAAGCACTGGAAGTTTACAGGCAGTTTAATGAGCAATGTTTACCTGCATGATCAAGTCCTTGGGAATGTGCCGATATCACGCCGGAGCGATACAACCGAAGTCCCTCGGCCGGGCAATAGACCCCACCAAGCATAGCAGAGACACAGTCAGCGCCCATGCCCTCCGTCCAGGTCTGCAATGTTCGAGCACCTGGCCGACTACGTTCAATACTGCCTCGGCAGATGGCTCTCTATCATGTCGCGATACCCTCGGTCTGTGTGTCTGATAGATACAGATTGTCCCCAAAGATGTACAAGAGTGCCTAGGTATATGCCTTGTCCCCATCAAAACGGACCTTGCCTTCGTCAACCAGGGGGTCCTCGCCGCCCAGTGCGACGCAAGCGTCCACGCCACTGTCGTCCTCTCTTTCCTGCCCTCCACGATTGTGGACTACAGGCCTGATGACCAGGCCGTCAAGATCATGACCTCAAAGGAGTTCCGCAAGGAGCCCTTTTGGAAGTCCAGCCAACTGTATTATGTGTAGTTAGGAAGCCAGGGCAGGGGATGCAAGTCTGACCGCTTTTACTGCAATGGCTCCCTCAGTGAGGTCTTGCGTCCAGGCGTTCAATTTGGCCGCTCTTTCCGAGGGGTACTAGGCCATAACTGTGACGGTGTGGTTCTAGAGATCTAAGGTAACTATTCCCTCGAACTCAAGGTTCGGGTTCCTCTAGTATGGTAAATTTCAGGTTCTCTTTATGGTGAGTTTCTGTGTTCAAAGGTTCGGGATAACATGGGATCGAACGGCGGGCATAGATTGACAAACTAAGCATTCCCCTGGATAAGCTTGAAAACACAACCTCATGTGATGTTTCGTGATGGATGTAATAGGTCAATATCTTGACCCCAAACGCTTTACACGGACTGTGACTGCTTGCACAGATTCAACCAGACGTCTATCAAGACTGCACCGGAGTAACTTAACGTCTATCATAAAATCATGAGCGTCTCCCTCCCAGGGTATCATCGCCACGGCTCCTCCTCGCCGCTCTTTCGTCCAAACCACCCCCCAAAATCAAGCTTCATCAACAACCTCTCCACCCCGCCCACCCTACGTGGGACGTATTCTCCCGCCTCCGGCATGGCCGCACCCTCTCCATCACCAGCAGGGACGCCCTCGGCGAACCCCGTGTCCGCCTCAATTGCTCTCAGGGCTCCAATGACCTCCTCAACGCCCGCCTTGACCTTGCCCTCGACGTCACGCAGCGCCGCACGTACGCTGGCCTCTTCGTCACCTAGGTCCACGTACGCGTCCATGACGCCAGCGTCGGCCTCGAGGTCCATGGACGACCAGATACCGTGTAAGCGGTGCACGTGTGCCACGAGGTGATCAATGTCGATGAGGAGCGCAAGCAGAGCCTCGGTGTACCCAGTGTCCGTGAGGAGGAGGCGGTGGGAGAGGGCGTGGAGGTATCGTACGTGCGCCACTGACAGTGTCTGGGGGTCGTGTTCATAGGTATCTGTCGTTGGCGGCGGTTCCGCCGCTGATAGTTCGACCTGGGAAGTGGTCTCGGCCAGCCAAATATCATCATCGTCGTCACCACCGTCCTGGCCCTCGTTGGGGGCATCCGTATGCGCGGCCATTGGGTCAACCAGCTTGTCTGCCGTCAACCACTCGTCGAAACCGTCCCAGAGACCCGCGACAACTTCGGTCTGGAGGTAAGCCTCCGTCTCGGCTAGGAAAAAGATGGCCGCCGATGCCGTTACCCACGCGCTGCGCATTACGCTGGATCGCGTGGCATATCGCTCTCGCAGCAGCTGCACCCTCGCTCGGCCGCTACGCGTGCTGCCGGCTGGAGGCCCTGGTGGTGCGGGGTGTTGCCGCCTTAGGCTTGTGACCTTCCACAGATCGGTAAGGTGAATGTGTGCCCGACGAACAGAGAGCAGATACGCATTGATTGTCGAGTAGATGTGTAGATCGGCAGGGGTGAGAAACATGTCTAGTGGCGACGGGATCTGCATCGTCATCGTGACCGGCACCGAGAGAAGGAGGTTCCGAAATGGGGTCGTGGCCAGCGTCCTGCTTCCGCTTGTTGCGGCGCCGGCGGCTTTCTTAGATGTTGCCTGGGTTGACTTGGCGAGATTCAGCCGAAGCAGACCCCTCGCAAGCTCCAGACCTTCGTCCTCATCGGCGTGCTGACCCTGCATCAGGCCAAGAGCGGCCCACGTCTTGCTCAGCACTGTGGTGACCTCGCCCTCTTTCAGGGCGAACGAACCCAGCCCATCGCGCTTCTCATACGCGAGGTTATCGGCCCTCTTCCATCGGCTTTGCAGCTTCTCGTCGGCCTGCTGTGTCAGCGCCATGGCGAACTCGCCGCGGCCCAGGAGGAAGAACTCGCGCAGCAGGTGCAGCATCTCGAGAACCTTGCTCAGGGGAAGCAGCTTCTGCAGGGTGTTCCTCGAGAGGCTGAGACGGATGGCCGTGATGGCTCGGGAGAAGGTCGCCGGGTCGAGCGGGTATGTCAGCGACGAGAGCTCGCGGAGCTGTGACGACAGATGGTCGAGCCCCTGGAGGCCCAAGTCAACGCTGCTCTTGACGCGGACGTGGTTCAGCGACTTGCCAATGAACAGCATCGACGACGCTGCGGCCTCGCTAACAAATGCTGGGAGCATTGACTCGTCGATGGCGAACTCGCCCCCTTCTTCTTGCTGGATAAAGAAGTCTCGTCCTGTCGGAAGTCGTCCGTACAAGATCCACGCCGAGACCTGCTTTAGCCACGCCGTCTCGGCTGCGGCCACGAGAGTGTTTGCCGTCTGCTCGATGTCCACGTATCCGCTCTGCAGCTCCGACCGCAGACGATCGATGAGATTTGCGCCGCTGCACCCACCGCGGCTCTGTTTGTCGGCAGAAGCAACGAACTGAAGCACTTCCCAGAGCCACTCCAGACGGCGCGTCCAGCCAGAAAACTCGCCAATGACCGCAGTCAGTGGTACAATATTGTAGGCACCGACGAGACCAGCGTCACCGCGCAGGACTGTCTCCTCGACCTCGAGGACCTTCCGTTGGAAGGCGGCCAGGTGGACCGAATCGATGGCGGCGGCTACAGCGCGGCAGATTGTGGAGGGGTGTTCGGCAGAAACAAGAGCGGCGCGCGCGGCCAGCTTGATGTTCAGATCGCTGATGTGAGCGGCAGTTGCGAGGAGGGCGCGCTCGGGAGGGGTGATGGCGGCGAGGGCCGGGGTGTCGGCGGCATCGGCGCGCAGGAGGGGGCTTGGATGGCCCGAGAGGGAGAGGAGGATCTCGTGGAGCATTGTCGCTGATATTTCGGCGGCGTCAGCTCGGCGTCTGATGCGGCGGCGGCGGTGGCAGTGGCTCGTTTTTCTCGAATGTAGTCGGCAAGGTCATGGAGGATAAGGATGATGCTGCCGACTATCTCGAACCGGCACATCGAGGGGGGGTCTGGAGGGTGTGCATGGAGTCGGGTGAGTTGTGGGTAGGGCTGTGGTTTGAGCTGAACTCTGGTATCTTCAATCGAGGGCGGTTGTCGAGCGTCGGTTGTATCAAATTAGTAGGTGTAACGTCGTGGAAGAAGCTGGTGTTGAATGTTGCGTCGCGTTGGAGCCCGAGACGCGATGAACTCGGTGTGTCAACTTGAATGTAGTGCTAATGCGGGACGGGAAGGTGG
Source organism: Plectosphaerella sp. P0831 (assembly GCA_014635975.1). NCBI lineage: Eukaryota > Fungi > Ascomycota > Sordariomycetes > Glomerellales > Plectosphaerellaceae > Plectosphaerella > Plectosphaerella sp. P0831. Next base: position 562,109 of record JACAFV010000003.1, on the reverse strand, counting down.
GGGTGGGGCCCGGGCGCTTCATGACCGCCCTCCTCGACGACAGTCCTCGGCTTGTCGCTTTCAACCTTCGCCCTCCCGCTCTTCATCGCTACCTTTACTTGTAGAAGTTCAAAATCATCAAACCTTCTTCAAGGAGTGGTATTAACGTCTTTTCTTCGATGTAATGGAAACCGTTAGACAGCTATTAACCCGCAATGGCGCCTTGCTCGCAATCAAAAATTAACCACCGTTGCCCCGGACCTGTCATCGTCCATCAAGTCCAGCCTCAAACTACCAAGGTCTCTCTCGCGCCTATGTTTTGCCCCTCAGGTTGCCTATTGTATACTTCCTGGAGGACAGGATCATGGGAATCCTGGTCCACGTGGTGAACACGAACATGACTGGGAGACATTAGTATTTTCGTCATCAAACAATGCCCGTGGTCTGGACGGGTGTGTGAGTATCCTACCGTTGGAGATTCTCCGGACGAGAGGACTTGTGTTCTCGATCCGGGCAGTAAGGACAGACGTGTTTTGTAGATCGTTGAGATCGGCGAAACAATGATTGAGATGGGTGAGTCAATCCATGACCGAACAAAGCATGCAAACTCCCGAAACCTCTGCCCCCTAAAGACCTTGGGCACCCCGAGACTGGACAAAAGTATAGGTAGCTTAGGTTTTCGGACCTGCTTCCCTCGGCTGCCATTTGACTGGTCGTTTTGGGTAGATTTGAGGATGTGGCAAGGTCTCGGCGAGCGTTCTCTCGCTGCCTAGCAGCGACACTGTTCCGGTCTGGAATTTGCATTAGTTTCATTCAGTGATCATGCACAAGTGTTGCACCGGTCTGCAAGGAAACAGAGAACGGGGAATAAGACGAAAAGAGACCCGCACCAACTTCAGCAGCTGCAGGTTGCTCCTGGTCTCTCCCAGCGAGTTTGCTCAATGTCTTTGAACAAAATGCCTCGACAGTACCGATGCGCCGGATAATGTTGACATCAGACTCCCCAAGCTGCGGAATACTAGGAATAATGGAATCTGCATATTTGTTGAAGATGTCGAGGGACTCGATGGTTTCCTGACCAAGAAGGATGTCTGTCGTCAGGTTGTCCAGGACGTGAAACTCCAGCATCTGTGAACTACCCCTTGGGATGAATCCCTCACAGTCGTCGAGTTGGCCAACGGAGAATGCAGCTTGGACGATACCCGAGGTGTAGCCAAGGCTGCAGTCTGCAAACTGGAGTGTCTCTTGAGCCGGGATGATTTCGAATGCTCTGGACCTGGCAAAGTCAGGCCTGATCAGGTCAAGATCAGAGCCGGTATCGGCTCGAGCAAGACCGGTGTACGTTCCAAGGCGGCAGATGAGGTTTCCTTTGCTTTTCCCAATACTGTTGACCCGAAAAGCCTGCATACTAGGCGTTGACTGCTCGGTCATACGATCAGTATGCTTCGTGAGGGTTTCTGTTTGTTGCAAAAAGACCATGCCCATGATGACAGAGACAGCCAAAGACCTGAAAACGTAAAATGTGCACTCCTGAATCGAGACTGGAGTTCCGCGGGCGAAGGAGAAACGAGCCGTCACCTGGCCGACGGCTGCAATGGTCTTCCCATTGGCGAGACTGAAATGTTTTGAGTCGGGTTTCTTGACTTGTAGCCTGAGTCTGTTGGCGAAGTGTTCGGATATGATGTTGTCGTCAGATCCGCTGTCAGGACATGCCATGACCTTGACAGCACCTGATGCGCCCCTAAATACGAGAGGCAAGTCGAATCTTTTCGATTTTCTTCGCGGTTGAATTCTTGGTTTCAGCACCAATGCAACAGGAGAGGTGCAAGGGGTCTTGTGCAGGGCTTGGGATTTAGTCGTCTTATGCTGTTCTCCAATGAAACCTGTAAAGCTCTGTTCTTGTCGGGGGATGGGGCGGAACGTCAAAGACGAGGGAGAATTGCCCTGATTTCACAAGAGTCAGCAAAATCCCATATGACCCAGGCCCACTTCACTGCCATTACTTCGTTGCACAAAGTTTTGGAGTGTATCAGGTGTTCAGACTCGCATCTGGTTTCAAGATAGGTACTTACGGGGTGACTCCTGGTCGTCTTGGCATCTTCATTCCACTGCTCTGGTGGCATTGACACCGAAGGCCTTTCGTCATCCGGCACAGTCCTTCCCTCGTTTGTGGATGCGAGCCAAAAGCTCTCATCAGTTGCGTCAAGCCCATAAGCTCCATTTGATTCTTTCGAGGGACTTGACACCAGCTCTGGATGAACTGTTCCTAGCTCTGACGACGGAGTTGACATCGGGAGAGATGCCACTGTGATTTAGGTACCGTATGTTTGTACGCTCCACAGCTTGAGGCAAGATCATGTCATGCGTCGTTAAACGTTCTGGCTTGGTTTTGAAGAGCCAGAACACTGGAGGTAGTGGAGAAACGAGAGAGAAAGAGAGAGGGTGGGAGATGACCCCTGCCAGATAAAACCCAAGCCTGATGATAGTGAGCCCAAGGAAACAGGTTAGGCGCCATGTTGAGGCGTTCCATTTCCTAATCAAGCTGTGCGACGTGGTAAGGCATATCGAGACACAAAAAGAGCCCAGGCCTCTTGATGAGCCGTTCCATCTTCCAATTATGCAGTGAGACGCGGCCAGACAACTCAAGTCCAATGAAAAAGGTGAGGCCTCATGATGCGGCTGTTCATTTCCCAATCACGTCGCGACGCGTGGTCGAGCATGTCGTTAGGTCTTTGAAAGTGCAGACACGTCACGGTGGTGCGCGGACTGCCTGCCTTGTAGTCATGTGCCAGATTTTCATGACTGGGTCACGGTGGAACAAATTAAATGGCCGAGACGTCTCTGGCTTCGCTTCATTTCGTGGTCTTTTCCACGTTCCCATTGAACTCATTCTGACATCCAACATGCTGCCAACAAGTGTAAGTAGACACGACCAGCCATACACTGACGGCTACCCATCTCTATCGGCATTCATTGCCAGCGATAGAGATGGTACATCCGCCATTTACAAGAGATTCAACCGACTCGCGGCGAGAAACCTATTACTATTGCAAAGCGAACTACTCGAACTCGAGTCAAAACTCGACACCTTTGACAAAGAAGACGAAGCCAGCCTCGAGTCTCTCCAAAGTCTCAGGAATTGGGAAGAATATAGGATGAGAAACGGGGCGGATTCTCCTCGTATGCTGGTCCTTGAGAAAATCAGAAGCACGATGAGAGAGTACCGTAAGCACGGCTCAAGACACAGCCCATGTCATAGGCGGGGGTTCACCAGATGCTACAGGAGAAGCCATCACCGCCGAAAGCAAGGTTGTGGCTTTACCTTCACCAGACCGGAACACATTGAAAGCGTTTAGGTACAACTTCTTCCACGGAAAGCCAGGGTCGCTGGACACATACCCGATGCTCGGAGGGCGGAACGCGACATTATACGATGACCCCGACGACCTGGTCGCCCTGCCGAGGACAGAGATGCCGGATCGACTCACAATGCTTGTACAGAACAACTTTGGGTTCTTTTTCAAGGTCTGCCCCATCTCAATACATCGTCTGTAGACTTGACTAACTTCTAACAGGACAGATCAGCGCCAGAGGCGACATCAACATCATCCGTTGGGTACGCGTCCGGCAAAAGCATTGCGACATTCATATCGATTTTCAGCACCGTCCTGGCAGCGTTCCTCCTCATCGGGGCCGTCGTGACGCTTTATCATACTCGCTCAACCGACTTCAAACTCATCATGATAGGCTTTTTCACGTCCATGTTCGCGGTCAGCGTAGGGCTGTTGACCAACGCGAAGAAGGTCGAGGTTTTTGGAGCGACCGCGGCGTAAGAAACCTGTCCGGAACTTCGTGATTGTACGCTGACATCTTGCAGATACGCGGCAGTGCTGGTCGTGTTTGTCAGTGGGGACATCGGGCGATACTAGCTCAGGACGTTGCGGCGGACAACGGACTCAAACACGCGCATCATCACCCCGTAAGCAGGAAAGCCGCGTGATACTCGTACTTGTTCGTGGCAGTGGCATGGCCCCAGATTAGTCTATAACCGGTCCTCAACGCATGTCGTCGTCCCTCGTTATCATTTCCTTTCCTCCTCCATCACTTTCCCTCAGAAGAACCGCCCCTTTGATGGCTTCTTGCCGTTACCCTCGTAGTCGGTCACGACACTCGCGGCGTCGCTGCGGTCCTGCTTGCCTTCAATGAGCTGTGCCTGCGAGATGGAACCGCCATCGCCACCACCGACAATGACCTGGCTGCCATCGGCGACCTTTCCGACGACCATGCCCTTGGCGACGCTCTTCAGGATGGCGCGGCGCGAGACACCAGTAACGTCAATGTAGACGAGGCCGACATTCTTGAAGCCGCCGCCAATGTTCCTCGAGGCCTCGCCGGCCTCGGAACCCCAGCGGTGCTCGACAATTTTGGTGACGCTCGACGTGGTGCCGCCGAGGAGGTTCTTGGCGCCCTGCTCGACGCCGTCGGCGACGGTGCTGAAGGCCATGAAGCTACGGTTCAGCAAGCCGGGCTTATACGACTCGATGACGTTTCCGTTGGCGTCATAGCCCTTGCCGCCGCCGTCCTTGCGCGCGAGGCTGGCGCCAAAGTTTTGCGCGTACTTGCTGATGTGTGTGACGGTTGTTGCGGACAGCCCGGCGGCTTTGGTGGAGAAGGTGTTGATACGGCGAATGTGGGAGTGAGTGGTGGGAGAGAAGCTCACGGGCGTGGCGTTGGGCTTGGTCTTTTGTTGGAATGTGTCGGCGCCGCCTTGGAGGCCCTTTGCAATCATGTCGGAGGAGGTGACGATGAGCCTCGATGCGCGGGTTGCGCCGCTGACGAGGTTCGACTTTTTGTAGGAGGGGTGCATCATCTTTTCGACGTACTCCCGGGACGCAGGCTGGACGACTACGGCTCCGTTTGGGTCGGTGGGGAGCGAGATCTCGACGGGGTCTGCGGTTGAGATGGTCAGTCGCGATCAAGATGGAAGCAAAGGCAGTAACTCACCCTTCGATCCAGGAAGAACCTTGAGGTCATTGACCTGGTACCCGTCGGTCAACTCTCCGATGACACTACCATCCTCCTCGTCGACCAGCACGATCCTGCCTGCGGACTTGCTGTGGCTTCCTGTCGCATACGCCTCGCCCGTCGTGTAGTCGGCTGGGTTGTAGGCCGGGAGCGGTTCCGAGATGCCACCCGACATCTTGGAGTCCCTGCGAACCTCGGCGCTTCTGGATGTGGCGAAGCCGGCCTCCTGGGCCTTGGAGGAGGCATTCTTGGGCGGCGGCGCCCGTTCGAGGAAAGCAGTGCATTGAGCGAGGATGGTCTCAAAAGTGTCGACATCCTCCTGGACGCCGGCACGCGACCCAGCAGCAGGGAACTCGATGCGGGTGAAGGCGCCGCTGTCGGGACCGAGGTCCCATCTAGGGATGAGGTAGCTGGTGGGCGGCTGGTGGTATATCTGGGTGGTCGCGGGGAGGGGAAGGTCGAGTTCGGGAGGCAGATGGAGGTGGAGGTAGAAGTCCTCGGGAGGTGTGTTGGTGCCGGCCGAGCCAGTGACCTCTGCGAAGGGGGACGAGGTCGGCACCATGAGAAGGGAGAGTGTCTGGGGGCCGGAGGAAGTCAGGATCTCCTCCTTGCCGTTGGCGATGTGGAAAGCCTGGACGCCATTGATGGCGTAGAGGAGCTTGGGGTCCTGGGAGGAAAGAGGTCAGCGGGAGTATTGTCAAGGGGCGATATGGGGAGACTTGCGTTGTGTCCCGACATTGTCAGGGTCCCTACAGGGGGGAGGCGACTCGTGGAAGTAGGAGTGGAAGAGCGGTATGGCACACGAGCGGTAATGTTCGGTCTGGGTTCGAGTTGACGATGGTGTGTGCGATTCGAGGTCCTAGGTGGGACAAAAACTGGTACAGGAGGAAGAGAGAAGATCTGAAAGAGACAAAACAAAAATCCAAGCAACTTCTCCTTGAGACCCAAGCGTCATGATGCCCCGACGAGGGGAGGTTGCGCCCGGTTGGCTGCCTCAGACGACCATGGGCTCAGTGTGGAGGGCACCGGCAGCGGTGGAGGACTGGACGGGAACCTGAATCAGGTCCAGTCCAGGTCCCAGGTCTGACGCCACATGCCTGTCGCCAGAGGCGGGCGTCACGGGGGTGGGAGCTCCAAGCGCTGAGAGCTTCAGTGGAGTGCTGGAGGCCGCTGGAGGGGGGCGGGGGACGCGACGTCATTGGTGCTGGCGGCGCTCGACGCTAGCGAGTTTTAGAGTGTTGCTCAGCCACACCGGAGCGGCGGCTTTCGGGCAACTGTGGAGGAAAGCTGAAGGAGATGCTTGTTTCAAGGACACGGCAGTCTTTAGCTGCGCCGATCCCAAATCAAATCGCCACCATGAAAAGTTCGACTTGTAATGTTGAGAATGTCAATTTGTTTGAAGTGATACTTATGATTTCGAGGTTGAATCGCATCCTACAATTTACGGGCGAAGGGCATGACTTAGCAGCTATTTTAAGCTCTCCGTACACCCCTCCATTTTCTGAATCACAGCGGGGTCATGTCGGTCAATGGGCGGGATCTCGGAGGGCATGATTGGTCGGATGATGCTGGGGGACTTGGGCGGGCGTTGGTTCGACATGAACGGGGAAATGATGATATCTGACTGATATCTGGGCGTTACTTTTGCTGTTTCTTCATTTGCCGCTCAAATAGGACCTTGGACTGGATTCTTCAAACCTCAAGAATCGAAGAAGCACGATGGATGTCAGACCTGTCGAGGGGACGCCACAACCCCGACAGATGCATCTCGGCAAACATGGCATCCCCGCATTGCATACCCCGACATGTCGACCCGGTGCATGCATGCCGAGCAATGTCACACCTTCCATGCTTGGACTCGCTGCACAATCCCAGTCCAGATTGCGGCTTCCCAGCCTCTGATTTGACTTCATCGCATGTCTGCCGGACGAGATATCTCATGCTTCATCTCGTGTTGCTTCCCTCCTGCAGCGCTCGTACATCTGCATCAATTGGCCGGGACAGCACATGGTGGACACGTCAAAAAGCCGGCCTGCACTAGTCAACACCAAACCCGCTCAAGCTGTGAGACACGACAACAACCACACCTGACACCCGGCCTCATGGTCCTCAGACACAGCCAACGTCGGCCCGCGCATACTACCACCACCCGCTCCCGCGGCTCCTCCAGGGCGTCTCGCGCCCTGAACCGCAGCCATTTCGTCCCGCGCCTACTTCGACTCCATCCTGTCGCCGCCACAGATCGCTGATGCCGCGCCCACCCCGGCATCCAACGAGCCAACGCCCAAGAGGACACACGCCGAGGCCTTCTTTACGCCGCCGGATCCGGCCCCGTCGCGGCACCAGCCTGACCTGAGCCCTTCCCTCTCGCATCGCCCGCCCGCCGGCGCGTTCCCCGGCGGGACTGTCTCCTCCGATTCGGCATTCTCAGCGCAGCAACATGATGTGCGTACGCCCCTGAGCTCGACCGGCCCAAGGAGATTCCCCAGAGATATGGACGGCGCGACGCGGCTGCGGTCGAGCATTGCTTGTCTCCGTTGCCGCAAGTCCAAGATCAAATGCGACAATAGCGGCCATTTGGACACGGCCTGCGAGAACTGTATTCGATCTGGCCACAAGTGTGAGTGGCCCGAGCCGGCGCCTCCCATATCACGAAAGTCGGAGCCTTCGACCACTGCCCGGGCGGACAAAGATGCCGGGCCCGAAAGGAAGCGTGTCAGGAGAAATGGAGATGCGGCGCAACTTGACGGCCAGCGCTATGCTGAGGAGATTCTCACAGCCCAGTTCATCGACCGCGACTTATGGGACAAGATTCTCATCACGTACAGGCGTCACTTCTCGACAGAGCTCCCCTTTCTGCACATTCCTACAGTCAAGAGCCGCATATTCGACCTGCTCAGGGGCCGTAAACCCGCCAATCCTGACTTTAACTTGGTGCTCCTCGGCCTGCTTGCCCTGACGGCACGGTTTCACCCCGACCTCGTCAAGTATGTCGAGCATCTACCCCAGGATCGGCTTGGCAGTCAGAGACCGCGCGGCGGGCGGGCTACAAAGTACGAGGCCGTCGCTGCGTCCGACTTTTTTGCCAAAGCCCTCGACACAGCCATGGGATCCGTTATGGACGCCTTCACGTCGGCCACGGTGGAACGCGTGCAAGCCTGGCTGATGCTCGGCCTCCACGAGTGGATGTCGCGAAATCATGGGGCTGGCACAGGCGCCTGGATGTACGTCGGTTCTGCTGGGCGTATGGCTCAAGCCCTGCGTCTCAACTGCGGCGACAGATCTTCGTTTGGCGAGAAGCGAGCGCGGCCCCCTTTGACTGAAGACATGATCATTGAGCGCGAAGTCAGGCGAAGAACCATGTTCAGCTGCTTCATCCTTGACCGTCTCATGTCGTGCGGCAGGGATCGTGTGTCGTTCTTACGATCGGAAGACCTGCTGATCCAGCTGCCCTGCACGGAAGAAGACTTTGATCTGAGCCGGTCGGTGGCGACTGGCTTCCTCAACTGCGACGGCCCTGCAGACTTTAGGATTACCCGTAACCCCAATCTTCTCAGCCGTTTCGTCCAGCTGATTGATCTCTGGGGTGACGTTTTCAAGCACAGCTACGCAGGTGGGCGCTTCAAGGAGCGCACCATGCCGCCGTGGGACCCGCGGTCGACGTTTTCCAGGCTGCAGCAGCGGGTGGAGCTGTTTGAGGAGAGCCTCGAGATCCCAGATGCCTTCCTCGGCTACAGCGTGTCCAACTACTTCCGCCATGACAACGGGTCCAGCACCTACGTGCTCCTGCACATGCTGCTGGCGCAGTGCAAGATCATGATGCACCGCGAGTACGTCCCATTCGTGCCTATCAAGTGCGAGAAGCCCCAGGGGCCACTGGACGAGCCAACATTCCCCGCCGAGACAGTGCCGCCAGGGTATTGGGAGGCAGGCGCCCGGGAACTCTTCAAGGCGGGCAGGAACATTGTGAACCTGATCGATCTTTGCGGCGACAAGCTGCCGCACTCGTCGCTGACGGCGTTTGTCATCTGGTCTGTTGCTTTTGTCGGGCTGTACGCTCGCGCCTTTCCCCAGATGGACGTGGAGAAATACATGGTCAACGTCGAGGATGTGCGACGACCAGGGGACGACGCGGCAGCCGACAGCGCGACAGTTGGCCCAACCAAGACGACGTTTGATGCGCTGGCCAAACTCGCGCAGTACTCGGGGGTGGCGGCGGCATACGTGGCGCAGTTCCAGGAGGTCGACGAGTTCTTCGTCAAGATCGTCGCTGACCACCACCGCAACGCCGGGCAGCGCGGCGCAGGGACGCCGCACAAACTCGGGGTACGGCATGGCGGCGACACGGGCGGGCTGGAGGAGTGGATCAAGAAAGCCGACCGACTGACGAGCAACGGCTTTATTATCGAAGACGAACGGCCGCTGCACCCGATGGATGGGTCAGATCGATCACGCGGCAGTACGCGCGAGAGGAGCTCGTCTCTTGGCCCGGATGCTTCGCAGGGCAGCACAGCGGCGCGAGGGATGCGGCCCGGGTCGGCGATGGTGATGGGACAACACACGCCGCTTCTCTCGGTTGATGGCGGCGTGGGTAGCACAGCACGGTTGGGTCAGTCGCCGACCCGGGGACAGTCGGTCGTGCCTGGGACGTCTGCAGATGGTCATGTCGAGGGGGTCTCTGGGGAGGGGGGCATCGACTGGGCGGTGGCGCCGAACATGTGTCTGGGAACGGGGTTTATTGGGGGCGACAATATCTTTGGAGGTTTTTACGACTTTTCGGGCCAGATGCCGTTCGACATGTGGCCCGCGGGGCCGGAGGCAGTGGACGATGTGCGGCTCGCGGGGGGGG
>JACAFV010000003.1:466703-545213 GCA_014635975.1 Plectosphaerella sp. P0831 | reverse complement strand
GTTAGTTTGCGGGTTTGGGGAGAGGATGAAGGGAGGGGGGTACGAACTCGAATGTCTTCCCATCCTTGGCCCGGACGGGCAGGTCTCGTGTATCCATCGTGGGGAGCTTGGTTTGTCTCGAGGGAGGTATGGTTGGGAGGAAGTCGTAGTCGGCGTCGGATGGTGTGTGGTGTCTATGGGTTCGTGCTGTGAGGGAGAATCGGTTTGTTTGTTGCCATTGGCTGTTACCGAGGGACAGGTCGTGATATATGGGTTGCGACCGGGGGGTCGGGACGCAGGTTCTCGGTGTGGTTGAAGCCTCGAAGGGAAATAATTCTGGCGGGCAGAGGAAGAGCAAGGCGCGGGATGACTCAATCGCGCCCTCGAGATTGACACGGGCCACTTCCCCACAGGTAAACCCCTCATTTCACCAATCCGCACAGGCGCGAATCATTACCCCGCCAAATGCATACGAGACACGGGCTGGTCGCTGGACGGGCAATTGGAGCTTGAGCTCGGGCTGTGCTGTGCTGCTGGCTGCCTCTTCGAAACTCCATCTTTCCCCCGTCGCAGCGATGGAGCCGCTCGCAATCGCCGACGCAACCTCCCGCACCACCATCACCAAAACCGCCCCCGATACCGTTCCCGACCTTGCACGTCCCCTCCCACAATGGAACCCTCCATAGACCCCGCGACCGGCCGCGCTCTTCCCGAAGACGCCATCCAACGCATCCTCTTCGTCGCGACCAAGGCCCACGTCTACAACATCCCCCCCGCCGGGCCAAAGGGCTTCACCGCCTCCGACTGGACCGCCGACAACAACAAGCGCCTCATCTTTACAGCGCGCCTGCGCGTCCTCGAGACCGCATGGGAAGAAACCGCACCCGGTTCGAGCGAGACAAAGGAGCGCATCAAGGTCGATATCCTCCTCGAAGACGCTTCGACCGGCCAGCTCTTCGCCGCTGCCCCTTACACCGTCCCGGCTATTGTCGAACCCGCCGTCGATAGCAGCCGCTTCTACGCCCTGCGCGTTCAGGACCCTTCGGGCCGCAAGGCGACTCTGGGCGTTGGCTTCGAGGAGCGCAGCGAGTCGTTTGATTTTGGTGTCGCTCTGCAAGAGGCCCGCAAGGGTCTGGGCGTCGACGATGCCGGTGCGCCCATCTCGGCGGCGGCAGTGGCTGCTGCTGCCGCTGCGGCCCCGGCGGAGGAGAAGAAGGATTATAGCCTCAAGGAGGGCGAGACGATTACTATCAACCTTGGCGGTAAATCCCGCCGTCGTCCGCCGCCGTCGCAGCAGCAGGAGGACGAGCCGTCTGATCTTTCGGCGTTTTCTCTTGCGCCGCCCCCGTCGGGTGGGAGCAGCAGTGGCGGTGGTGCCGGCGCCGGCCCGTTTCTGCCACCTCCGCCGCGGCCGGGGGCGTCGCATGCGAGGACAATGTCAAGGGACCAGAAGCGGCGGTCGGCGCAGGATCTTGGCTTCGACGATGGTCAGTTTGGCGAGTTTGCGTAGGGTGTTCACAGAATAAAGAAGAAAAAAGGTTATCCGTCAGGGGGCACACACATTGGAAAGCGATGCGATGAGATGTTAATATTAATGACAGGACAGACGACTTGATGCAAAGATGCGCCCCGATGAACCCCCCGGCCTGTGTTTTGTCGTTTCGTGCTTTTCAATGCGATGCTTTCAAAATGGTACACAATCTGCTGGTACACCGTCCTCTTCGTCCTAGCTCACTGCCCGCGGCGGGCCAGGATAATCTCGACCTCTTCACCCTCGTCCTCCTCGACATGACACCCGACAGTATTCATGTACGCCTCGAACGGATCGGGAAGATCGTCGTCGGTGGGCCAGGGGCTCTTGAGGCACGGCACGCTGAGGCGTCGGTCGTAGGGGCTTCGAAGGGGCTCTTCTTCGTCGGGGCAGTAGTAGCCCGAAGGGGATTCCTTGACGGAGTAGTCGACGCCGTCAAAGTCGGACTTGGACGGCTGGCTGGCCGTGGCATCGTCGTCCTCCCATCTATCAGAGGAAGGCGAGTAGTCGCAGGGGCTGTAGGGGTGGCCGTCGCTCTCGGGATCGCACCACTCTACCTGCGCAGCCATGGGGTATCCGTACCAGCAGCCCATGGGGATGAACTCTGGTGTCTGGGCATTCAGAATGGGAGACATGACCGGCGTAGGTGGCACATCGACAGGCGACCAGAAGCCGCCCGACAACGGCGTCATGGGGTAGCCGCACTGGAACCAGTCTGCAAAGGGGCCACCGGGGGTCACGGCCTGCGTCCACTGCTGCCTGTTCTGCATCTCGACGGAAATCTCCCCGAGCCGGCCGAGGATAGTCTTGCGCTGCTCCGAAGTCTCGATGATGCCCTTTCGGAGGGTGGACATTTCCTTCTTGGTCTTCTTGACCTTGTCGGTTGGGATCTCGCCCGCCTTGAACTTTTTTTCGAGGGCGGAAAGGCGCTGCTGGTATCCGGCTGACCGTCGGTGTTGGGAGGGCAGGTTGGACATTAGGTACGACTGCTCGCCGAGGAGCTCCGTTGTCGACTGCGGGCTTGCGGAGTACATGGACGGCGACCCGGTGATAGCCGTGTTGAGGTGGACGTTCTGGGAAGTTTTCGATGGTTTTCTCGACTTCTTCGACTTTCGTGCCGACTTGCCCTTCGCGGGACTTGATGGCTGTCCGTTCATAATCTGCTCCTGGCTCGCCTGCACTGGGCAGCCGGCCCCCTTGAAGGAGCCATAGGTGTTCCTGGATGTAACCTCTACAGGAGAAAGTCCTTGCTGCTGAATTGAATGCATTGGAGATGGTGGGCCGAGACTGAAGCATGAATGATCCCCTGATGGTGTGATCGACCAACCCGACCTGGTTTATAGAACAGCCGGACACCTTTTGACGCAGTTCGCCACAAAGATTGCTGTCCTGCTGTTCCGACCCGACCTCCCAGGGAGTCCGGACTCGTCCACCTGCTGCACCATCGCTTGGACCGGGTCGAGTTCTGACAAAGACGCTGACCTCCCATTCACCCCCTTGGCCAGGCTGGCAGACAGACGCCGGCCCCCGAGGGGGAAGTGGCAAGCCCTGAAAGCAAACTTGCCAACACGGGCCAGTAGCAGCCAGCGCCGGCCGAAGCAGAGGCTGGCATGGACAATGCGGGCATAATGCGGTCTGAATAGGCCAGGGCGTTGGTCCGAGGCGGGGGTGCGAATGGCCGCTGGTTGGAGCTGAGACGAGCCGTGTTACCAGAACCGGGGGTCGCCGTCTTTGTCCCTTCGGGCGCCGGGGCCCTGCCTGCGACCGTGAGGGCGGGGGAATCTTGCCCCAACGTTGCCGGCCGAGGCCGAGATTGGGCCAGGGATGGTGTTCAGCGTTCAATCGAAACAGGCCCCGGGGACGCAAGGGGTGGTTTCTTGGGCGTTCGCTGGGCCCGGCGGTCACATATTGAAGCCATCATGTCGGGGAGGGTCGCAGAAGCGCCACAACCCAGCCTTTTCAGCCGCCGCCCGCACGGTCGATATCTCCTTTTCGGAGACGGCGCGATTGATCTCGCTGTACCGGGGCTGTTCCTGTTCGTCTGGATTGGTTCCTCCGCGACGCCTCGTGGGCTTGGGTTTTCCGACGTGGGCGTCTGGGTGGTACTGTTCCATAATGTTGACGAAACAGTCCCTGGACACCTCCTCTGCCAGGAACTTCATCGCCTTCTCCCCTTCTGCTTCTTTGCCCGGCATCACGAGGTGGCGCACCAGCAATCCCTTCTTCGCAATGCCGTCGGGTGTGAAGCAGAGGTCACCGACCTGGGCGTGCATCGCCTTGATGCTCTCCCTCGCGGTGGCGGCGTAGTCGTCCGCTTTGAGGAGACGCCTTGACGTTGTTGGCTCCCACACCTTGAAGTCGGGTAGATAGATGTCGACAAGCCCGTCCATTAGACGCAGTGACTCGAGCGAGTCAAAGGCCGATGTGTTGTAGATGATGGGCACCTTCAAGCCCTGGTCCCGAGCATGCAGGATGGCCAGGGCCACTTGGGGCACCACGTGCTCAGGGGTGATGAGATTGATGTTGTGCACACCACCAAAATCCTGGAGCTTGATGAACCAGTCGCCCAGCTCCTCGGGTGTCAGGTCCTGCCCGTTGCGCCGGTGCGCGATGTCGTGGTTCTGGCAGAAGACGCAGCGGAGGTTACATCCCGAGAAGAAGACGGCACCACTTCCATTGTGGCCCTGGACACATGGTTCTGGGCTGCAGCGTCAGCGCACTGCCTATCACTCGAAGGGTGTGGTTCGCGGCACGATGGAGCTACTGCCGGTATTCAAGACGTCGTGTCAATAGAGCGGGTGTCCCACACCTCCGCCAAAGTGCGGCGCTATCACATTGACCTTGGCCTTTTCGCCACCAGGCACATGCCCGTCGTTTCATAGCGATTGACCCCGCACAGCCGGGGGCAGAGGTTGCAATTTCGCAGATGGGCGTAGGCTCGGGACCTCTTCATGGCTGCGTCCACGGAGGAGAGGCCGATGTATCGGGGAGTGTAGTCATCGAGGAGGAATGGAGGCGCTAGATGAAGATGTCTCCCGTGAGCGGCGTTGGACTGCACGAGTCTCGCAGTCAACTTTTGAGATGATCGCTGCAATCGGTGCATCTTGGTGATGTTGAGGATGAAGTCGTTGGGAGGTTGTAGTGGTGGATGGAGACATCGAGCTAAAGAGGGAAGGTGACTGATACAGGCATGAGGCTCTGCCACAAAAGGGCGAGGCTTTGCATTTATCGCATAGGGGCATATCTGTATGGGATATCTGCATGCCCCAAGGATTGACGACCAGCAAGACCTCCAACACTCAGAGGGCATCTTTTTACCAAATGAGTGCAGCCAAGATTTAACTTAAAGGAATGGCTAGAAGTCGAATCAAGTTCAGGTATCGTTGGTTAGTTTCAGGGCCGGCGGAACCCGCAGACAGGCACACTCGACATGTCGGCCGCAAGCACCCCAATAGACCCCTTGGCTGGAAGACTCTGGACCCAACCTGCTAAATTCCTCGATCCCCAAGTGGAAGCATGAGTAATGGCAACATGTTCACAAAGGCTTGTACGCGGAGAAGCTGTTACAACATCTCCACTGCCACCCCTGCACATTGTCACCAACAACCACCCCGTGATCCGACCCCGATGCTGTTTCTAAAAACTTGGCCCTGGCAAAGACCGCCGCAGGAGGATGGCTGACGCGCAGCATTGGCCTGCCGTGTCACCCCAAAACGTCCCAGCGGCAAACCCAATCGGGCCAGCAAAACACCAAACCAGAAATTTGCGCCAGGGCTCGAAGACGGTGCTGCAGGGATAGAGGCTGTGTTTCCCCAGCCATTTCAATCGGGCGAGGAAGGCATCGAGCATGGGGCATGGAAGCTTGAAGGGGAAGAGGAGGGGTTGGACAGCGTTCGACAAACCGGATTGCAGCCCAGCGCAGCCCCTGTCAACACCAAAGAACGCTGTCCAGCAAGGATGCCCGTGCATTGTGCGAAACGTGCCAACTGACCATGTGGCATACCAAAACAAAAAAGCACCCGCGCCCCCAACGCCTTGGCTTCCTCGGTCCATTCATCAAGTGCACTGCCCGGATCTTGACATTACGCATTTGCGTCGAGCCACTCCTCCAGACGCTCCAGCAGATCCGCCTTCTTGCCCGTCGTACTCTCACCCCGCTCGGCCAGCAGGTTCTTGAGGTCTGCGACAAGCATCTTCTTGAGCTCGCCGTTGTCGAGAGCCTGGCGGAGCTGCTTGTTAGTCTGCTTNCGCCCGCGGGCTTAGCGGCCGCAGCTGTCTTGGTCTTCTTGGCGGGCTTGACGTCCTCAGCGTCCGAGTCGGCTTCTCGCTTGGTCTTTTTCTGGGACATTGCGGCCGATGCGGCCGCCTCCGCCTCATCAGCTAGTGTGGCGTCCCAGTCTTGGAGGTAGCCGCCCGCACGCTTGCTGATAGCCCTGAACTTGGGCAGCGTGGCGTCCTCAGGCTCCTCGGGCACCTCCTCCTCGAGGGCGAGGGCCTGGAGAATCTTGTAGTGCCACTGCAGCGCTGGGTTGGGGTAGCGAGTGGGGTTGTACATGGCCTTGGGGAGCTGTAGCTGCTGAACGATTGTGCGCATGTGGTCAACCAGTTCGTTGGACGCGCGCAGGGGCGCTGAACCATCGGTGGGCGGGCCTTCGCGCAAATCGTCGGCGAATGGTAGCGGGTACAGCCACAGTCCCGCGGGGAGATACGGGGTGCCGTTCTCCTCCTCTGAGCTCTCCTTGGAGGGCATGATGGCGACCAGCACGGGGTTCATGTTGGACCGTGTCATGCACCACGCAATGGCCACCTTTTTGGAGTCGAGAAGCTTCTGCCACAGCGCGGTGAAGACGCGGGTCGAACCGACGTAGTCCTCCTCGCTGGGGAAGATAAAGGTAGACTTTTTGACGCTGGCCCAGAACGGAATCAGGGAGCGGGGCTTAAAGCCAATGATGCGGATGACGGGCTTGCCAAAGTCCTTGACCGCCTTCTGCTCCTCGGGTGAGAAGTACACGTACTCGCCACCAAACTTGTACGCCTTTTTGGTGGCGCCCTTCTCGACCACCTTTCCGCTATCTTCGGTGAGTCTGGTCGTTTCACCAGCGGCAATCTGGGGCTGGTCACCGTCGAGCCAAACGTAGCACGTCCGAGCAGGTGTCTGGCGGTGAAGAATGTTGTATCCCTTGACAGAGATGCTGAGCCCGGGTGCGATCTCCATGGATACGTTGGAGAAGAGGGCGCGCTTGGGCGTCTGCCTGGAGTTGATCTCCGAGATCAGGGCGTTGAGAAGAGAGAGCCCGCCACCCGCCTTTGAGCTGCGCACTTCGGTATGGTTGGCCTCGCCCGCTGCGTCGCGATAAATTATATCGTCGTAGAAGTGGGCAAGGTCAAACGTGTCGTCGCCCCGCGTTATGGGGAACAGCTCGATGGAGACACCCAGATCGTAGAGATCCTTGGCACGAACGGCAGCCGCTGTCTTGGCGGCCTTGTCTCCTGGGTGCGGGTTGTCGTTGTCCGTAATGATAAAGAGGCGCCGGCTTCCAAAGTTGGGTGCCCTCGTGGTGAAGATCTGATTGGCGCAGAAGAAGACGTTGGACATCTGGACTGCCTCTGTTGATGGCTTCAGAATCTCGTCGTCATCCTCGCCCTCCTCTGCCATGCTCTTGAGAGCCCTGACATCGTCGGCGGCCGGGATATCAAGGTCGGTGAAGGAGTAGCAGTGCGGGTAACCCAGGCCGGTGCGAGTGCCCTCATCCTGGAATTTTGACTTCTCTGTACCAAAGAAAAGAATGCCCATCATGTCTTTGGGCTGTGAGATGATGCGTTGCTCCATCAGCTGGTAGGCGCATTTGAGCGCGGCTTGCAAAGCGCTATCCTTTTCGGCCTTTTTGGCGTCCGAGGCAGGAGGCGCCTCCAGCATAGAGTCGCTGACCTGGATGGCGAGAAGGATGGCATCTTTCTGGGACCGGTAATCCTATGGTCTGTCAGTTCGGGGTGCTGGCGGAGCTGCTCCTCCTATACGCACGGTTTCATCGAGCTCCTCGTCCTCGTCTTCCTCCTCGCGCTTCCACGGTTCCTTGTCGGCCATGATGGGCAGTTTGGCTGTTCAATCAATTTCTCAGAATTGAGAAAGGAAAGATTGACGCATTGAATGATGAAAAGTGATGGAGGCCATGCGTTGCGCGTGGCACTTGTACCTGTAAAGCAGCTCAGGGTTGATGCGAGCAGGCAGACGCGCCCGAGGATGGTCTGAGCGCGCAGCTTCCCGAAGCTGGACACGAGACCACGTGACCCTTCTGCCTGATTACCTTGCTGATGATTGGCCATAAATGGGGACATGGAAGAGTACTTGCAGTCTCTCACAAACCAGGAGGCAATTGAAGTATTCACTAACAACTCGGCACTCGCACCTCGACCCAAGCCGACTGCGACCTCGACCCTGAGCCGGCGTCATCATAGGCCAGGCCAGGCCACTTTACTGCGATCGCCGAAGCTCCGAGTGCTGGCCACCATCGCATCATCCAACAAAATCTCCCACCACGGCTCGTGTCCAAACCGACACGCTGCCATTCACTTTTCTTCCCATCTTTGTCCTTCAAGTCTTTCCCTTGCTTCTCTCCAGCACCTCGATACCCTTTAGACCCGGCCGCAATGGCTTTCCGACGCTCGGCCGCGCAGCTCTCGAGGAGCCTGTCGCATTCTACGACCCCCAGAACTTTCCTTCCAAAGACCCTCTCAGCACCCACATCAAGATGGTTGGCAACGGTGCCGCCGGTCACGCAGAACTCGGTTGGCGCCAGGGGTCCGACGGCAATGGTCTTCCTCAACATGGGCGGTCCCTCGACGACAGATGAGGTCCAGGACTTCCTGAGCCGCCTCTTCGTGCGTTCCCGCCAACTCCCCCCACCCTTCGATCGTCTTGCTGATACTCTTCTTCTACCAGGCCGATGGCGACCTTATTCCCCTTGGGCGCCTGCAGAACTACCTCGGCCCCTACATCGCCAAGCGACGCACCCCCAAAATTCAGAAGCAGTACGCCGACATTGGCGGCGGCTCTCCCATCCGCAAGTGGTCTGAGTACCAGTGCGAGGAGATGTGCAAGATTCTCGACAAGATCTCCCCCGAGACGGCGCCGCACAAGCCATACGTCGCCTTCCGCTACGCCGCTCCCTTGACCGAGACCATGTACGAGCAGCTGCTCGCCGACGGCTTCGGCAACGGCCGCCCGGGACGCGCCGTTGCGTTCACCCAGTACCCTCAGTACTCGTGCTCCACAACTGGCTCGTCCCTTAACGAGCTGTGGAAGTGGCGCCAGCGCCTCGAGGGCCGTCCTGCTGCTAACGGGGACGTGCCCGCCAACGGCACCATTCCCTGGAGCGTCATCGACCGCTGGCCCGTCCACCCCGGCCTTGTCGAGGCCTTTGCCCAGAATATCGAGAAGACCCTGGCCACATACCCCGAGGAGCGCCGCAAGGATGCCGTCCTGCTCTTCTCTGCACACAGCCTGCCCATGTCGGTGGTTAACCGGGGTGACCCCTACCCCGCCGAGGTCGCCGCCACCGTCTACGCCGTCATGCAGCGCCTCAAGTTCTCCAACCCCTACCGTCTTTGCTGGCAGTCGCAGGTCGGCCCCTCCGCCTGGCTGGGGCCCCAGACCTCCGACACGGTCGAAGGATACGTCCACAAGGGCCAGACCGACCTGGTCCTCATTCCCATTGCCTTCACCTCTGATCACATCGAGACTCTCTTTGAGATCGACAAGGAGGTCATCCCCGACTCTGGCCACGAGACCACCGTTAAGCGTGTTGAGAGTTTGAACGGCAGCCCTGTCTTCATCCAGGCACTGGCCGACATTGCCAAGGCCCACCTTGATAGCGGCATATGTGCCTCTCCCCAGATGGACCTGCGGTGTCCCGGTTGCAAGAGCGAGCGCTGCGCCGAGTCGAAGAAGTTCTTCAAGGGCCAGCAGGCGCTCCTCAAGTAGGGGAGTTAGATGACGGTGTACGACGACTACTATTATCAGATATGTAAAGAAATGTACTATTAGAAAGCGGAGGCACGGGGACACATAGGCGGTTTAAAAGCGTCACTCATAGGGAGCAGGATCATATATTTGATTTGGATTCTGAATACTTGATGTGTAAGGTTGTTGTTAGGCTACCGAAACCCTCCAATCCATTTCCCAGTGCGGGTCGAAATTATTATCCACCAACAAGCCTGGTCCCAGATTAACAGATTACTACCTAGATTACCATACTACATTATCCCCAAGCGTAAGGGAGAACATTGAAGACCCTTTACTGTGCATTACCTTGCATTACCTTGCGTTGCTTGCGTTGCTTGCGTTGCTTGCGTTGCTTGCGTTGCTTGCGTTGCTTGCGTTGCTTGCGGTGCTTGCCGCCGTTTCTTCCTGTCCCTCCGGTTCGACCATACGCAAAAGCCGATGCAAGCCCCCACGATAGCGACTAACAAGGTCGTAGATATGGTTATAGTCATGAACATCGGTTGAGCCCACGCCATGTCGTCGCTGCCGCCGCTCCCATTCGTGGAATCGTCGCTGCCGCAGAACGAGGTGGCCTTACCATCCCAGGAATGAATGTACGTCGTGCATTCTGTCAAGGCCGGCGGTTTAGGCGTCAAAATGTCCCGGTCCCTTCCCCGCCACGCAATGTTCCAAGCCTCGTGTACGAAGAAGACGCTTGAAACGGTCGACACGGTTCCCGATGCGAGGGTCACGACAGTCGTCGTGGCTGTCGCGCCGTATGCAGAGCCCAGCCTGAGTGAACAGCTCTCGACGTTGCGGCCAAGGTTCATGTTGTAGTCTAGGTACGGCGTGAAGCCGGCGGCACAGCAGAGGGCTGTCGTGGAGATGTTGTTGGAGGCGATTGCAATGTGATGCCAGGACCATCCGCTCGGGCAGACGGCCGGGCTGAACGTGAAGCGGCGCGCATCTGGGCGATCAGCCCAGCCGGAAGGCTGGCAGGCGGTGAACCGCTCGTCGGCCGTGTTGGAGTAGATGAAATCATCGCCGATGTCCATGTCGTCTGTGGTCAGGGCCCAGACGGCGCAGTCGGTGTCAGCGGGCGGGGCGAACTGGGTGGTCATGGCCAGCGGGGCCACTGGCTTGAGTCCCCCTGCATTGTTACGTACATTCGGTGTGGGGGATGTCATGTTCGCGACCAGCCCGTGGGTTGAGCACAGATTGTGGAAGTTGGTGAGCTGTCCTGAAGAGGCCAACCGACGGCGGCGGGGAAATGAAGGAGGGAGGTTGAGGCGATGGACGATGACGACACTTTTGGGGGCCAACAGTTTGCGCAGGCAGTAAAGTCAGCCGAGGTGAGCTGCAACCTGGAAGACCTCATGACAACAGTTCCATGGCGAGTGTGGTTGTTTGTTCGACGTACCACACTCGAGCATCCGCACTGATTCCCGGAATGAGCCTGGACCTGGGGGAAAACAGTCGACTCAGGCACCGTGATCAGCTGGCATACTGCCTGAGGGTTGACGACTCGTCACGATGAGCGCAGCGGCAACTGTTCAGGGAGTGTACCCCCGAGTTGGTTGCTTCATTCGTTTGACTGTCGCATTCGTTTGGCTCGTTTGGCTGTCACATTGTTGTCGAAAGGGGGAGGGCGAAGACACGCTGAGTCAGCAAGCTATGTCTGCTTACTTAATCTGCATCGAATCCAGGTCTGCGGTGAAGTTGAAGACAGCCACCCCTCACCTCTCCCCTCGCAACCACATGAGGGCAGTGAGCATCAACCGCATAGTTTGTCCCACCTACCCCAAGGCGCACTCTACATTTGCACCGGATCTTGTGATTTCATACGTGTTGGCTGGCTACTGCGTCAAGATGACGAGACCGGAAATCGAACAGTCAGACAGTTCACTCTCCCCGGACGCAGAGACCATCTCGACCGCAATTCATGATGTTTTGACGGCCCTCGGACTGCCTTTACCAACACAGCCAACAGCCGCCATCGGCGGGCGCAACGGATACGCCTCCAATAACACCTCCATCCGCGCCCGCGCCCGCGCCTGGCCTGGTGTCGGACGCGCCCTTGCAAAGGCCTGCCGCTCGTATGAATATCGCCAATCCTTCGATGGGCATGCCTCCCCGTTACTATCATCACAACCAAGACCTGGCGACTTGTGGTCTCGCCATCGCAATGTCTGTCCCCCATCGCCTCTGAATACCCGTCCCCTTTTCTATTCTTCGGAGCTCACGACCAATGGCGAAGTCCACGAGTGGATGGAGTGGCCTGGCGCAAATGAGCGGCATATGTATAAAGCTTGTTCAGCAAAGGGACGCCGGCTTCTGGGGGAATATGTGACTCCCGGATCACTACCTAGGTCGCAGCTGAAACGGCCCACACGGTATGGTTGTACTATTTGCAAGATTCCTTTATGCAGGACTCCTATACGCACGTGCTGGCAACGGTGGCACCAGCATCTTATGCCGCCACCACCTTGATGGCTTCAGTCCTGTGTCAAGGACGATCTGGCTTGTTCCAGCCCTGTCGCCCTGTTGCAGATTCCGAGGAGACAAGTTCAGGGATCACCAGCTGTCAGACCTTCGCAGTCAACCGAGCATCGAGCACCTAGCATCGAGCATCAAGCATTATCGCCGCCCCCGACAGTCCCGGCTTTTGTGCAAAGATCTCTGATTCGTCCGATTGCCGGGCTTGAAGATGTTGGAGGACACCCGGGTCCGTTCCGTACCTGGCAGTCCGGCAGCACGGACAACATCCGGCTGCTCGCCCAATAATCATGCAGGTTTCAAGCGTGAGCCCTTCTAGGCCCTTGGACAATTAATTTACTTTGAGGATGCTGAACCCGGAGAGTTGCAAGTCCAAACCAATTATAGAGACTCTCCCTGAGTCTTTCGCACGGCAGGGGTTGAAATTGCCATCCTGCAGGCTGCGGTCCGCTCCACCGGCCCACGCCGGGCCGCAAATCTTCAACCACGGGGCGCAGTTGAGTGCGACAGAACCAACAAGCTGGGTCGAGGGCCGGTTGCGCAGTCCGGGGTATACTGATGGCTTCTAGTACCATAGACGGCCATGTTGGATATTGAGACTCGTCGGAAGACCTAAATAGGGTCGCCGACCTCTGCCTTAGTTAGCTCTTCTTCGTGTTGCCAGACATCCTCACTCGGAGCCTCTAGTCCTTCTTTACTTTACACTCGTTCACTATGCGTGTCTCTACCGTTCTCGCCTCTGCGTCCCTCTACTTCGCCGCCGGCTCTGACGCCTGGGCCCAGGCCGCCGACGGAACGTGGATCGCCAACAACAACGTCTACCGCATCAATGGCTGTATGTTGCCCGCCCGGATCCCGTGGGGATGGAAGTCGTTGGCTAACATTTTTCTCAGACAACGTCCACGAGTCCTGCACCATCAGGAACACAACCACTGTCCGGTGGGAGGGTGGCTGCGAGTACTGGACCAACGGCAGCGGCGGCAAGTTCCACGGCAGTAAGTTTTGCCTCGGGATGGCTATCCTGAAAGATGTGCTGACAGAGATAGCTTGCACGTGGGATGTCAACTTTGGCGTGATCTGCCTCGGACGTAGGAGTAGGACTTTCAAGGCCTAGGTGTAGTGTGACAGAGGCACAATACAGCTTTGGCGCGTACTTAAATGCTGCGAGGACTGTGATGACCGAGTGAAGTTGGGTGGGTGCCCCTGATTAGAGGAGGACCGGCTGGCCATGCGTCACATATACAGTGAACCACACTCACGGCCTTCACCAACACAACACTTTCAGCATGTACCACAAGTGGCATTCTCTCATTAGGTATGTACTGGAGAACTGGGTATATGCTGGGAAGAAGATATGTGGGTGAAAAAAATGATGTACTGAAGAAAGGGAGCGAAATGCTCAAGAAGAAGAGGAGAAGAGGATGACAGCCTAGACCTTGCCAACACCGGCGTTGTTGCGAACGTTAGTGGGAACGTTCTCAACCTTCCAGTGCGACCAGGTGATGGCGCTCTTGTACTGGCCCAGCTTCTGCAGAGCAGCCGTGTCGAGGCGGACCTTGGGCACGCCGCTGGTGCCGGCGTTGCGGTTCCACTCGGGGATGTAGCCGAGGGCAGACTGGGCGTTGGCAGCATCGGCGACCTGGCGGATATCGTAGATCTTGGCACCGCCAGAGCCGGAGCCGGCGGAGACGGGCTCCTTGACGTTCTCAAAGTAGTTGCCCTCGAGGAGAGCCCAGGCGTTGCCCTGGATGTCAAAGGCGTGGCCATCGATGGACTGGAAAAAGTTGTTGACGGCGTGGACGACGTTGGAGGAGGAGTCGCCGGTTCCGAGGTGGGGAGCGCGGCCGGAGAGGTCGTGGAAGTAGTTTCCGGCGAGGGTGTAGAAGTCGTTGGAGCCGATGAGGAGGAGGGCCCAGTAGTGCTTGTTGTTGCAGGAGACGGACCAGGAGGTGCGGCCGTCGAACTCGTTGTCGGAGATGGTGACGCGGCCGGCGGGACCCCAGCCGGAGACGATGAACTGGCGGCCGGCGAGGGAGAACTTGTTGTGGTCGATCCAGACGCGATCGGCTCCGTCGAGAGTGATCTGATCACCTCCCCAGACGTACTGGGGGTTGAAGTCGGTGAAGTGGATGTTCTGGATGATGACATTGCTGGTGGAAGACCTGAGACGGAGACCCTTGCCGCGGATGACGCCCTTGGAGCCGACGCCGACGATGGACTTGTTGCTCTTGATGTCGATGGGGGTGGTGGGGGCCTTCCAGTAGGTGCAGGTGCTCCATGTGCCACTGCTGCAACCAGAGATTTCACCGAGATAGTCCTGGGGCTTGTTGCCGTTGCTGCATGCGGGCAACTTGCAGCACTTGCCGGAAGTCTGGCCCTCGGACTGGAGGAAGTCAAAGGTGCGGTCGAGCATGATGACGCGGGCCTGGTTGTCGGTCAGGTAGCTGACGAGCCTGTGGGGGAGGTTAGTATCAGCATGGTGAGGTAGACGGGTATGTTGGACATACTGCGCGGTGGTCGTGGGGTAGACGGGAGCCACGTTGCCACCACCGGTGGTGCCGGCGGCGAAGCCAAAGGGCGAACGCTTGACCTGGGCGAAGGCCCCGGCAGCCAGGCCGAGGAAAGAAACCAGAGTCTGAAGGTGCATGGTGAAGGTGAAGGTGAAGGTGAAGATGGTCAAGAGGGGGTGAGAACGAGTGTGATGGACATAAACAAGGTCCGATGGCCAAGGAGATCAAAACCCGAGTCCGAGAAGGCCATCGTGGTCGTCTTATACTAGTCCACTGCCCCCTCGTCGGGGGATTCCTATTTCTCTCCGAAATCTCACCACCATGCCGGGTCGAGTAGGGGGCCAACCCACTGTGGATTGTGTCCAGTCCTGAAGACAACTGCAGAATGCACGAACAGACCTGGGGACGGTCGGAGGAAGGACAGTGGATGGACGGCGGAAGCTAGAACCCCGTTGTTTCAGCCCTGGCGGCCAAACCCCCCGAAGATCGAGTAATTGCCGATGCAGGGATCTCGAAAAGGGGCTCCACGCCGCAACGGCCCTACCCGTTGCAGAGCAGAAGCCGAGTCCTGCTTCCACATGCAGAGATCGTGTTGCGCGTGGCCCGTTTTTTCAGATGAACTGCCACACCCCGCAATCGCCCCGTCAATTTAACTTGTCGTCCGAACAGCGAGGTCCAGGTCGATTCAGGGAACCAGTTCGGGAGGAGCTCCTCAAGTCCGTTGGACATTGTCCGAGTTGTCCGAGGTGACGCGGCTGGGCGCTTGTCCCTGCAAGCATGGGACTTGGGGAACAACCTCACGAAGTTGAAGTTGGTGTCTTGAGGAACTGAGCATGTATATCTATTAAGGTTGTAGAGACTTCAAGTTAGGTAGGTTCAAGTTGGGCCTCGGTGAAATTGGACTGGGGAGTTCATTCCCACTTGGCCCCGCCCGCCTGTTATCTATCGCCCAGAGATAAACACGCCAAGGCCATGTGCAAGATTCCATCGCAATGGTCCACTTCACTGCAGTCAATCACAAGCCAGGCGATGCTCATCGATGAGGGCCAGCTGGGCTTGGGTAGTGTGCGTATAGAATACGAGCATCCTGGTATGATTACCTAAATCAGTCATAGTGAGTCACCTGCACCGACCGGTCATTGAACAGCCGGCCGGTGGACTGCCTCTGTTTGTATCTTGAGGCCGGGGAGATAGGGACGAGGAGGAGGAAGCATGCTTCCATAGTGTCTCGCGGCATCCAATTCCGACATTTACTCCGTAAAAGGGGCATGCACCCACGGGATATATTCTCGGACACGGACATTCACACCTTTTCGTCTGCCATCACCAAACAGGCATTCATTCGCTTGAAAAAACATCCGGTCAGTTCAGATGCAGATGGCATGGGTACGTAAGGCCTAGACCGCCTGGCAGACCGAGGGGTAACCAATTCCACCCTCAGGGACACCCGCTCCACTACAGAAGGTATATGTTCCGGTAGACGGCTTAAAGACAAAGTAAATAGATCCAACTTCCGGGAAGTCAACCTGTTTTCGATTAGTACTTCTCACTGCATCGGACGTGAACTTGGAGTTGGACCTACAGCATAGAGAGAGTCCGTCAAGCGTTGGCAGGCTGCCCCAACCGCCATGTTGCTGGCATTCTTCTCAATCAGATTGCGGTTGTTTTTCAACACAGCACTCTCTAGCTCGGCGCGGGTGATGATCCTCGTGCCTGTTGTGCTGAGACAGCTGAGGTTGTCCGGGAAGGCGACAAAGTCGGCGGCCGCAACGCCTGCGAGGGAGAGGGCAGCGAGGGAGATCAGCTTCATTGTGAGGTAGGTAATAATGTTGAATTGGAGAAATGAGTGTTGTAGTTGGAAACGGTTGATTGAAGAACGGTGATTGTCAATGGCAGCGGAGGCCCTGATTTATACCCAGAGCCGCTCGGTCTCTGCATCTCAACTTCATCACGACTCCGAGCCCGAGGCGGTTACGGTTGCTGTTGCGTCGTACTTCATTCTAGATGAAGCAGACGGGCGAAAATACCCATGCATTGTTTAGTCCGCATCAAGCTCGGTAGATGCCGTCCGCACGTCGTCGGAACACTGAATGGGCATTCCGAGTCCTTGGGGGAGCGAGTCATGGTTATTAGGGGCCACGCATGCTGTTGCGGAGGTGACGGCATATCCCATTGTCGGCAGTTGAAACGGATTAGCAAGCAGCGCTGTTTAAACGTTTATGCGAATGATTGACTGCGCTATTGCCGGCTGCCTGGACTTCACAACGAATTGCACCTTGCTGTCGCTACCCCAAGCATCCACCCCCGAAGAGTGCTGTCTCCCGGAACGGACCGCACATCGCCCCCCTGGACGGTCTCCTCCTCATCGTCTGATTCCAAATTGTCGATCCATGGGTGCTGGCGGATTGCCCGCTCCGCCACAGGGAAGCCTGCCTCACCCCGAAGCCATTCAAAGATGTTCCTGGTCACCATTTCCGAGGTTTCGTCGTCGTCGTCGTCGTCATCGTCTTCTTCCCCCTCGTCAAGGCCGCTATAATCAACTTCGATGTTTCTCCCCTTTTTATCGTTGTCAGGGTCGTGACAGGCCTTGAAACGGATCAGGGCCTTGCCACTGCCCGCCTGCAGAACACCCCGGCCGTCCTCGCAATCCCATCTGAAGCCACCGTAATCCAGGCGATGCACATGCGAACACTGGGCGTGCAGCCGAACCTCGAGATCGGCGTCTTCCATGGCTGTGTGGCCAAATGGGGGAAACGGGAAGATGGGGGTGGTGGTATGGCCGGGCCCGTGAGCGAGATACAAGACCCTACACTCGTCGGCCCTGGAGACCCTGCCAGAAGCGACCGAGGACGCCCTAGTAACTGGCTCTTGGATGAAAGAAACATGAGTGCCAGTCCATGCAGCGGGGCCGAGGTCGACCTTCCACCATCCCGCTCGTGCATCTTGCACGCAACGCGCCTCAGCGCCCGTGATGCATGCGCCAGTCCACAAGAAGTCAAGGCCAGGGTCCCGCCGCATAAACATCTGTAAACGCACCCGAGGCTCGCGTGCCTCATCTGAGTTCAGGAAAGCGAAGGAGCCCCCTAACCAAGCGCCGCAGGTGTTGCAGTCGATGCTAGGCTCGAAGAAGATGCTGCATAGGAGGGTCTTTACACCCCTGGGGTTGGAGCCAAAGGTGAGGAGCCGATCCAGCTGTTGGACATTCTCTCCCCATGGCGGTAGTGATTGATTGATGTTGAACGGTGGTACTCGGCGGCTGGCTTGTGATCCAGGCAGAGGGAGGTTGATTCTGCGACCGTCGAACTTGGCGAGTGGAATTAGGAGCGCGGAGACCAGGGCGGCCTCGTTCTGCTGCTCTAGTATGCCGTGGAGGCGGCAGTACTGCAGGATATACTCCGAAGCCCTCTCGAAGGATGCATGTCGAGCAGCGGCGGCGACTGTGGGAGACCGGGATCCATGCTTCAATGCGATGGCACGAGACTTCGTCGCGCAAGCAATCCTCGTCGACCACGGTGAGTAAAGGATCTTGCCTATGTCGTTGAGAATGGTCGCCTGCCAGCCGCTGCCCTCCAAAAGAACAGCCCCCCACCACCGGGCAGCATCTTCATCGACGTCTCCGATATCCACCAAAGCGAATTGCGTATCCTGTCCAGGTGACTTTTCGCCATTAATGTCCTCAAGAGACGGTGCCATGCTGGTCATGTCGTATGTCGGACCGTTGGCTCCAGGTCCATCGTCCAGGAACCCGCGATACCTATCGTCAAGACGTGGATCCTTCGTGAAAACAACCTCTGTCGGCCGGTCCCATGCGACTTCTGTCACCATCTCATCCTGAAAGGGAGGGAACTCGCAATATTCTACGCCCGAAGGGGTGGTTGTCCATGTCGTTCTCCCACTTGCGGTGATGACATTTGAGAAGGACGTGTTGAGTAATAGGTTCTCAGGGAAGTGCGGGTGACTTGGGATTGCGGAATCAAGCCTGATCGTTGCCTTGAGCTGGGCCTCGCGCGGGAGATGAACAATGTCGTGACACAGCGCTGCCCATGTTCGATATCCCTTTTCGTACACGTTTCTGAAGACGTCTCGGCTCGGGCGAACTGGGTCGTCGTCGTTGTCGTCTTCCATGATTGCGCTGGTTTGGAGGAAGATGACTTGGCCTACAAAGTGTCGAAAGGAACTGTCGGTGAGTGGAGCCAAGATGATGGGAATTGAACGCTGAAGAACCCTGGCCAACCCACAGCGTACCTAACATCCAGGCCTACCACTCCCATCATATTCCCCTCATAAACTCCCCCAACGATATCGGCTTCCTAACCGCATTATTCAAACCCTCATGGAAAGTCACCCACACCCTCCTCGGCGCATGCGCCCCCGTCACCGGCAACCCCTTCTTCTTCTCCCCTCCCTCCGTCGCCGGCCTCTCAACAATCCTCCCGAAAAAGTCCCTCTTCACCTCCTCCTGACCCAGCATCTCCTTCTGCAGCAGCAACTCCCGCGCCGCGGCAGCTTCCCTCTCCTTCTCCGCCGCCGCCGCCACAGCCCCGGCAACATCGCCCTTAAGCCGCGCCATCCGCGCCGCCTTTTCCTTCCGCGCGATGCTTCCCTGTACCTCCTGGTCAAGAACCTGCCGGACTGCATACCGCGTCGGCGCCTGATTGCCAAGAAGTGAGCCTGCTGTCTCATATGCCGCGAGAACGTCAATGTCACTGCCAAAGTGTTAGCCTACGATCAGAACAGGAAGAGGAAGAGAAAACATACGGCTCCAACCGGTACACCCACTGCGGCCTACTGGCAAACGCCTCTCCCTCCAGTTTGCCCTTTTGCAAGGTGATACCCGCGTCGACCATAGCATCAGCCGCCCGGCGCACCATGGCCTTCTCGCTCTCCTTGCGGACACTCGCGATGCCCTGTCCGCCACTGCCTCCAACCACCACAGGCTTCACGTCAGGCGAGAGCATGCGCGCCAGATACGGCAGAAATTCTGCTGCCACATCCTCGGGACTGCGGAATGCGCGCATCAGAGTCGGTGTCAGCTGGCCCTGAATAGCCTGCAGCATGCTGCGATTCTCACGCTCAGCCTCAAAGGCCTCAAAGTCAGCCCTCGGGCCTGAGAATGGCATCTGCGCCTCGGCCTCGGCGTCATCAGCACCCCATTTTTTGTCATAGCTCGCGGCGACGATGTGCCGCCGCGGCGAGGCAAAGAGGTGGTGGTAGGCGAGGACGGGCTGGCTAACGTAGGGGCCTAGCTCCCACTCCTGAGCGGCGAAGAGGCGAGAGGAGCATGCGTCATGGAAGTACGCCCATTCGTAAGCCTCGTTGGGCTTGGTGAGGAACGAGTCGTCGTTGAATTCGCGGTTCGGGTACTCGAGCATCACGTCGGTGACGATGCGGTCAATCTCGCCCGAGGTGGCCACCATCTGGTGCAGTCTTTCCATGGCGTTCTTTTTGTGAAACTCGGAGAAACCGAGCTCAGCCTTGGGTTGCTCGTGGCGGTGCTTGGCTGTGGCCTGGGATGTGTCGAGGGCCTGCTTGGGGAAACCACCGCCTTCCTGGAAGATGCGGGTGACGATGTCCCTTGCGCTGCCGCGGCCTGCCCCGCGCGCACCACCGGCGCCATTGGCAAGGTCGTGCGCGACGTGCTTGTCGAGCCACTGCCTTGTGAGAAGAGGCTTGTCGTTGAGGGTCATAGACCGAAAACGGCCGGCCACCCATTCGCCGACGACCATGACGCCGCGAAGATCGCCCTCGGTGCCGCTGTGGGCACCCTTGCGGGCATCAATACTGTTGGCCATGCCCCAGGCGGCTTCACACACTTTTCTCGCAGCGTCCTTTTCGCATGGAATGCCCTCCTTGTCGAAAACAGCCTTGAGGCGGGCGACGACGGCGTCGATATTGGGCTTGCCGGCGTGGACAATCTCAGCAAGACCCGACTGGCGGAGGGGCTTGAGGGAGGGGTGGTAGACGTCGTTGCAGATGAGGATGAGGGGCCGCATGAGGCGGAAGTCGTCCTGCTTCTTCTTGTTGTTCCGTGCGCCGTGCGTCTGAGAGGCTTTGGATGCGCTGTTCTTCTGGTCGAGAAGCACTAGGTCGATCAGGGCCTTGACAAAGCCACCCTCGCCCGATCCGCCCGCTCCGCCGACCACACCGTCAACCTCGTCAACAATGACACAGGCAGGTCGAGCAACCTTGAGCGGGCCATCGCCGACCTTCCTGTTGGTGACGGTCTTGACACTTTCCGTGCCGAGACTAGTACGAATCCTGTTCTTCACCACGTCGCGGCTGCGCTCGTCACTGGCGTTAATCTCCATGACTTCATACCCGGCTTGCCTCGCACAGACATGGGCAAGGGTGGTTTTGCCGAGACCAGGTGGGCCGGTCAACATGAGAATCTTGCGGTGCGGCTTCTCCTCTTCGGCCTCGTTCTTGTACTGCGACTTGCGGACGACGGGGACCCTCTTGGTGGCACCAGGGAAGACAATGGGGTCCCAGCGTTTGAGCCAGCGAAGGACGTTACGGTTGGTGGCGTCGTCGCCGCAGAGTTCCATGAAGGACTTTGCGCGGTACTTTTCTGTCCAGAGGAGGGTGTGTTTCGGCTTCTTGGCAAAAGGGTTGACGAGTTCAACGGAGGGGAGTGGCTGCGGGGGGTCGAGTCGTCTCCTGGCTGCGCGGGCCTTGGACTCTTCAATTTCGACGGTGGCCAAGGCCATGAGGTCGTTGATGTCGATGCCATAGTAGCCGCGTTTGGCCCGGCCCTCTTTCGTCTTTGTCCTTGCCGCAACTATGTTCTCAAAAGTAGCCGTCTCGGTCTTTTTGCGCTCGTTGACGGCACAGCTGGTGCCAGAACATGTGCGAATAGTGTACTGGCGGCCTGATCGGGGTGTTGGGTCTGGGTCGGAGAATGGAAGGGTGTCCAGGACGGTGGGCCGGGATCGGTAAAAGTCTGGGAGGACAAAAGAGGAGAGTGGTGTTTGGTCTTCATCTTCCTGGGACTGGCGGGGTGTCGGTTGGAAGTCGAGCATGTCGTCTTGGGAGGGCGGCGGGGGTGTTTTGGCGACGATTGGCGTACGGGCTGCAGTGAGCTGCTTCTTCAGGGGAGGTTCGTTGTCGGCGTCTTCTTCGTCGGAGGAATCGTCCATCATGAAGCCGCCGCGGGTCTTTGGCTTTCGTGGGGGAGCATCCTGCTGCGGCCTCGACCGTTTCGCGGCGGGAGGCGAGGATGTTGCCGGGAACCTGACCGGCGAGGAGACCAGCATTTTGTCGAGGAAGTGTTGATTGTCCTACGGCGAACTGGTGTCGAAGTTCAATGGAGGGCAGATATGGTGGTGGTAGGTACTGAGGTGTGGTGCGGTGGGCGAGTAAAGTGCAGGGACGTGGTCGAGACGCGACGCGACTTTCGACCGCGTCTAAAGTGCGACCCGCAATAACGGTTTCACTGTGCCAGATCAACATTCATACACACTGTGCCAATCATGATGCCGCAACACCATGCCCTTCATGTTAAGGCATCACCGCACGCCGTCTTACGGCTTCCCCTCTACCATCGCTCTCAACACCCCCCTGAAAACCTCCGCCTCGGCAGTCATCTCCCCCATACTCCTCGCCTTCCTCTCCGCATCCTCAATCCTCGGGAACGCACCCCCCGGCACCGGCCTCTCCTTCTGCTGCACATCCCACAGCGCCCCACCAACATTCCCATCCTCCCCCGCCATTTGCGTGTAGATTTCATCCGTCGGCCCCGGGTCCTCCTTTCCTGTGGCGCCCGGGATGCGCGGCAACACATGAACATGCACATGCGACACCGTCTGTCCCGCATGTGGCCCGTCCTGGAGGGCAATGTTGAAAGACCCAGCTTCAGGGGGTGCTGTCTCGTCTCCCTCCGGGGTGAAGTAGTGACGCGCCAGCATGCGCTGAACGAGCTGTGTTGTTGTCATTAGGTCTGTAAGCTCAGCGGGGGAGAGGTCTGTGAGTCGCTTGTGTGGTTTGAGGGGGCACACGAGGACGTGGCCTGGGAGGAGGGGCTTGATGTTGACGACGGCGAAGGAGTGCGGTGTCGTGTGGAAGACCTGGGTGGAGGTTAGCAATGGGTAGATGTCGTGGAAAGTTCGGCTTACCTGGTTCGTGACCTCGAAGGGCCCGAAGAAGATCTTGTCGCCGGACGAGCTCATGGTTCTTCTGAGGATGGGCGTTGGGACGGCACTGGCATGCGGTCTGAGTAAGGCGCTTGTCGTGAGGATCTTGGACGAGAACATGTGTCGGGGTCCAGGCAGTACTCCTCTGCCGGTCTATATTATATGTGTGAAAATGCGAGGGTTTCTCTCGCTGTCTAATGACGTCGACAATCAGGATGCAGAAGTCGAGATGAGATGTGATTGTGCTGGCAAGGTGCGACGGAGCTGATGTGGGCCTACAGGGCTGGTGCCACAGTTTCGAGATTCAGGAACAGCACCATCTCGCACGGTACGGTCACATCGGCCTTCAGTCGTGTCTACATCTCATAATATATTATTCTAGATTTATTCTCGGTTATATCCCAACGGGTATGATGCTCCATATATCCAATCCTATGCTTGTCCCCTCTTCCCTTCCACAGCCTAATCCGCCCTGCGGATCAGAGGTTCCTCTTCGCTCTCTCCAGCCGCCGGCTCCTTCAAATACACTACACACCGTTAGTTATGTTCCGTGTACAACCCATGATATGAAACTCACCGTGTGGCCGGATGAACAAGGTCGTCACAACAGCAACTGAAAACAGTCCCACCAACAGCGCAAAGATGGCCTGGTCAAACACACCCACTGTCGCATAATACAAGCTGTTGAAGGCGATGGGTCCCACAACTCGTGACAGCGCCTGCAGCAAACCGACGGCGCCCAGCAGTTTGCCTACCTGCTCAGCCGGCACGTGCTTGGTGGCAGCCGACTGCACAGTGGCGCTGCCCAGACCGCCGACGGCCGTCAGCAAACCCGAGGCGACGAAGAGGCCCTCGCGGCGCGCAAGCAAGTAGCCAAGAGACCCAATGAGATCTGACAGCAGGGCGACGCGGATGAGAGATATGTCAACAGTGTCAGCCCCCGCGTTGGGGTCAGCAGCGGGGCGGCCCGTCTCACGCGCGCGGCGGGCGGCAGGTCGCGTGCGGAAGAAGTAGTTGATGGCCGGCAGCAACATCAGCAAGACGAAGACGCGGACGAAGCTGACGGCCGAGATGAAGCGCGAGCTCTCGGGCGTCTTCCAGTTCCATGTGTTCTCTGACTCGCAGTAGAGAAGCAGCACGGTGCCGACGCTGAAGCCAGCGCCCAGCAAAATGGTGTCGACAATGGCAAAGGAAACAAGATTGCGACGCAGGGCGGGCGATGAACCGGGCTGCGTAGGCCACAGGGCCTTGAGAGGGGCGAAGACATTGGCGTGAGAGACGGTGATGCCGGCCTCGGTCCAGGCGGAGGCGATGTGAGTGCTGAACCAGGAGGGTTCCGAGGATGATGCGACGTCGGCGCGGAGAGCGGCGGCGTGGACGCCCGCAGCAGCGCGAACTTCATCGTGGGCTTTCTGTGCAATGGCCTGGCGCTCGCGAGACAGAGACTCGGGCACGACAAGGCCGACAAATGTGACAAAGAAGAGGTGGCAGCCGAGTGTGACGTAAAAGACGGACAGCAGGCTGCCGGTGAGGGCGACGAGATAGCTGGCCAGGAGAGGGCCGACAGCGAGACCCATGAAGAGACAGGCGTGGACGCGGCCAAAGTTGATGGCACGGCGGGATGGAGGGGTGCAATCGCTGGTGTATGAGTTGCTGAGGATCTGGCCGGCCGTGAAGGAGCCAGTGAGGCCGTCGCAAGTGGCAGCCAAGAGCAGCCAGTTGTGGTGGAAGACGTCGGGGAACTTTGCGCACAGGATG
Source organism: Plectosphaerella sp. P0831 (assembly GCA_014635975.1). Lineage (NCBI taxonomy): Eukaryota > Fungi > Ascomycota > Sordariomycetes > Glomerellales > Plectosphaerellaceae > Plectosphaerella > Plectosphaerella sp. P0831. Next base: position 520,829 of record JACAFV010000003.1, on the reverse strand, counting down.
AAGATGAGTTCCGAAGCGCAGCCGCCGCACGAGGCAAGCGCAAGCAGCTTTGTGCGGCCGTAACGATCCGAGAGATGGCCGAGGCGCGGGGCGGNGGGCGGCAACGGCAGACAAGATGCCGGTAGTCAAGCTCAGAGCCATGGTGAACATGGAGACGCTCTTCTTGACCTCTGGGATGAAGCATTGGGGGTTATCGGCGCCGAGGTTGACGGGTGCGTAGGTAAATGTCGGGTCGACGAGGGTCTGGTCGGCGAAGCGCTTGCGACAGACGAGGTCGACGATGAGGTTGAGTTTCGGCACGAGACAGCCGCCAAAGGCGAGGGTGAAGAGGAAAAAGGGGCCGAGGAGCCAGTAGACGGAGGGACGGCGCCACCAGGGCAGGAGGGCGAACTCTGCGTCGCCGACCCATGAGTCTTTGCGCGCGGCGCCGGGGACAGGTTGGTCGCGGGGTTCGAGGAAGGGGGTGGCTTCGGTTTCTTCGACGACGGAGGCCGTTGATACGGCGCGGTCGCCGGGGTACTTTGTAGCGGGCATTTCGGCTAAAGGAAGGTGTCGGCTTGGTGTGGTTGGAGATACTCGGTGGCTTCAACGGTCCGAGGTGGTCGTCGGGGTCGGCGATGGTGTGCTACGGGGTCAAGTGATGCGATCGGTTTGTCAAGGCCATCCCTTGTCGTCGTCGTTGTCGCAAAGTGCTTCGAATATGGTGCACCTTCGTGCGAAGGGTAGGTCGTCGGAGGGGTCAGACGGACATGGAAGGGGGGATGTGTATGGTCTTGAAGATACGACGCAGAGATAAAAGAGAAGAGGACCAGGATGGGGGGAGTTGGCCGAGGCAAAGGCCAAGCTCCATCGACCACGGGCCCGCTTGATAAGATCACTGTGGATGGGCCGTCCGGTGGTGGGATTCTCTAACCCGATCCTTGGGCAGGTATGGATATCCCTGGATGCCTGGACCTTGACTCGATGATGAGTGGATGATGAAGCGGACTCAGCCGGGGATCAACCACCGAGCTCCGGGCAGGCGCCATCCCTCGGGGGTTAGAACTGCCCTGAAAAGGAACAGCGCAGGTCCGCAACGGCTCCCTAGGGCAAGCGCGCGGGGCGGACTTTGCGGAGAATCAGCGTCCAACACAGCATTCCACCGCTGTCACACACATTGCGCGCCCCAACATGTTTCAGCGCGATTCCAGTCCAGTCGAGGTTTGGGTTCAAAGCGCGCCCGCCGTCAAGGCACCAAAGACGCGACGACCCGGAAGTCTCGGGCCCTTGCAAACCCAAAGGGCTGGTACGAGGATGTGTCAGATCGATGACGCAGCTTGTCCCGTCATCGCGCAGACGCCGCTGCACTTCCCCGTCCAATGGCGGCCGTGGGGGGCCCTTCGATTGGTAAGCCTTAAAGGCCCCCCTGAGTTGGCGTTCAACCGCCCAAGACGCCCAAACCGCCCTGGAACGGGAAGCCTGCACTCGGAGCCGACTCGGATGAACCAGGTCTAGCCGGATCTGGGTGTCACCACGATAAAAGCCTTGGAACGGAAAGCTTGAATATGCTACAGGAGCTGATCCTTTTCGTATTCAAATGCCATGTTCCAGTATCTGGTCCTACGTGGATGAGAGCTCGAGGCGGGCTTACAGCATGTGGCCAGCTGGCCACATGCTTGGGTTTGGCGGTGCTACCTCCCTTGATTCAACCATTAATCCTTTTCCTTCCCCTTCTCATTCGCTCTGCCATGGCGATTCTTGTTCTATACGGCGTAGAAACTGGTCAGTCTCTCTCATGACGGGCTGGGGCAGAATGGGTGACGAACCACGCTCTTGAAGTAGTAGTAGTAGCTCACCCCCGCGACAACGGAACCGATGCCAGCCCAGATCAACGGCGACCCAGGAGGAGATGCGACCTCGACTCCTCCCGCCGGCGACGATGCACCCTTCAACCAGGACACCGCTTTGAATCCGATGAACCCCGTGAGTGCGCCGCTACTCAGGATGATAGTTGACGCGGCGAGCAATGCGATGCCTGCCATGATGATATCGTGTTTGACTGCCGAAGGGCAAGAGGAGTGGCGGGGTGTAGAACAAGATGAACAAAGTTGAAGTATGGGCTGGGGATTGCAGGAGATGTCAGACGCGACGTGACGGGGCAAGGCAATGCGTGTAACCTGCTACTGTTCCTGATGTTGATAGGGACGATTCAATGAGGTGCGGTGATGTCATTGAATTCTGTCTACGACTTGAAGCGCACCAGTCGACTAATCCCAAGTACTTTGCTTTCTGGGCGACGGGCCTGCATCAACACGAAGGATTCCAGTGATAAATTCTGATTTGCTCATTGTGTCCGTGGATAAAGCCACGAGTGTGTGTCGTCCAGGGCGCCGGGGAAATACGGGGGGCAGTTGGCAGAGGCCGCCTAAATACAGGGGTTCCGAGCCGTTGGCAGCGTTCATTCTAGCACTCATTTGGCAAAGGTCAATGGACTACACGCATGCCGGACGACGTCTCGGTCGTTGTTTTCCCGAGGGGAAGGACGGTAGGGAGGAAACGCTGCGTTCAGGTGTGGCAAGGTATCCGGGTTGAAGGGCTCTGGCTCCATGTCTTGAGTGTGGGCACCTTGGATGTTGAGCCGACATCGTGGAACTCAACTCCAACCTACGTAGGTAGTCTTGGTAGGTGAAGGCACAAGGTGGTATGGACTTTCTTTCTTGACGCCTGTTATCGTTTGATTTGTGGTTACCAAGCATCAACTTCAAGTTCATGGTGTCTTCACGGAATTCCGTGAACACCATGACTTTCACGGAGCTCCTTGAAGCGCTTATGGAAGCACTCAGAATAACATCTCACGGGATTCCGTGAAGACACCCATAGCGTACATTCATAAGTATTATGGGAATCAGTCACATTGAGTCATCTCGCCTCCCCATCAGCTCTCTCTCGTCTTACCATCAACCACCAAATTCACACATCTTTCACCCACCAAATTCAACAATGCCCGCCGACACCCTCTCCCTCTCTGGCAAGGCTGCCCTGGTAAGCGGCTCTGGCCGCGAGAACGGCATTGGAGCAGCTATCGCCACTGCTTTTGCCCGCAACGGCGCTTCAGTAGCCATCCATCACGTCTCCGAGGCCTCGGCGCCCAGGGCCGCCGCCCTAGCTGCCGATATTGCCGCCAAGTACGGCGTCAAGACCACCGTTGTCCGCGGACCCGTGGAAAGCCAGGAGACGGCCATGAGAATCATCAAAGAGACACTCCAAGGCCTTGGCGCCAGCCGTCTCGACATCCTTGGTATGTTGCTCTTTCTTCATTGATGTGGCTTCGAACTAACCTGGACAAAGTCAACAACGGTGCCGTCGCCGCCCCGAACCAGTCTCTTCTCGAGGCAACCCCCGAAACTCTTCAATTCGAGTTTGGCGCCAACGTCTTTGGCACCATTTACATGACACAGGCCGCCGTCATCCAGGGCAACATGCCCCGTGGTGGCCGCATTATCAACGTCGGCTCCATTGCCTCCAAGACGGCTCCCATGATGACTTCCATCTACAATGCGTCCAAGTCGGCCCAGGACAGTCTGACTGCCGGATGGGCTGGCGAGGTGAGATGAGTCCGATACCATTGAGCCCGCGGTATGTGCTGACTTCCCATGTCCAGCTCGGTCGCAGCCACGGCATTACCGTCAACACTCTCGCGCCAGGACCGATCCCGACGGACATGTCCAAGCCCTTCCTTGAGCTGCCGGACGGGTCGCCGAACCCTGCAACGGCGGGCTTCATGGATGCGGGACGCGCGGAGCAACGGTACGGCACGGTCGAGGATATGGCTGACGCGGCGCTGCTGCTTGTGTCTGAGAGGAGCCGCTGGATCACGGCGCAGTGGATTTCCGTCAGCGGTGGAACCACGGGTACCATGTGAGTTCAGAGAAGTTCGGCCATGAACAGATAGATAGATTCTGCAATTGATGACGTCGGAGTCGCAGTTTGCTGGGATTGAACCACGGTGCTGGAAACCCTCCGAGGGAGAAAGGGGGGGAAGGGGGGGATTAATAAGCAGCGTCTCCCAAATCCAGGACGATCCTGTTCACGGAATTCCGTGATCTGTCCCCCATTCAAAACCATCGAGCTACTTTAACACACATCTAAATTATCAAGCAGCTGTACCTTCAAACCCCTCCAGCTAGGAATCATGGCCAAGACTCAGGAAGACTCACCCAGGGAATGTCCCCTGTGTCACAAGACGTTCGCCGAAGGTTCGGAACGATAACCCCCTTTTCCCTCCGTGCAATTCCCCCCTCAAACACTGTCTGACGTGCTGTCGCAGCTGCCACTCGAAAGCGACACATCTACTACTGCCGCTCCAAGAAGACAGAGGTGCCGAGAAAGAAGTCGTGTTTCTCATGCATCCGCGCCAAGACTAGGTGCTCATGGCCGGAAGGTCTGGGTGTAGGGCCATGTGTGCGGTGTCAAAGCCGAGGCGCGGTATGCGAGTTTGACCAGGCCATTGACGGGCGTGGCCAGACACCCCAGACTAATCCACCAGAAATATCCGCTGGAAACGATGCAGTCTTGGGTCAAACTCTTGTTGACAGGGTCAAACCGAGTGCGACGGACCTTTCGAGCATGCTCGACAGTGCCTGGGATTCAGGCTTGGGCTCCTCCAGCCACTCTGGCGATGATTACCAGGGCACCCAAGACACCAACGACTGGGACCTCATGGCCATTGACACCTGTCTCTCAGCCCTACGTCCCTCGAGCCTCTCAAGCACCGCCCTCTTTAACACCCGGCCCTTCACGAAACCGACCCAGGCGTCCTGCGTGTCGCTGGCAATGCGCATCCTACGATCATACCCATCCATGATGTCCCGGGACGTTGCTCTTCCTCCTTTCGTCAGTCCGCAGCTTTACTCCGGAAAACAGTCAAGCATTGCTCCACACCAGGTCAGCCCCGTCATACTAGCCTGCCCATCATGTGCTGACGTGACAACCTGCAGGCATTGACCACATGTACCGAACTTGTTCAGCAGCTCAGGTCGCCGAAGGCCGAAAAGAGCACCGTCTGGGAAAAGATGTGGTTCGAGCAGGAACGCATCTCGGCCGAGGTACGTATCACTCTTAACCCCTACGTAAAGTTAGTGTCACTAATCTCAATAGCACTCAACCCTCGACCGGTGGGAGCTCTTGGCTGCCCTGCAAGCCCTTTTGGTCTACTGCCTTTTGCGTCTTCGGGACACCCCCATAGGGCAAGACACCTTTGACGCATCACTATTGACCACGGTCAATGTAAGTCGAGAGCTCCGGTCTCACTCGACATAAGCTCACATACACAGCTCATCTCATCCAGTCTAGTCGCATCATCGGCTGAGATGTGCGACTTTGATCTTTCAGACGACCCAGAACTTGCATGGAGAGAATGGCTTTTTGGGGAGTCTCGACGACGGTATGCCCCCTCCCTCATTTGGCATGAAAAGACTGACCCGTTATCAGAACCATGCTCATCTTCCAGATTGTGAACATGCTGGTAGACATTTCGACTACCGCCTCGTCCTATGCGATTTGGGAGTTCGTCGCTGTGCCCCTGCCAAGTCCGGCGGTGCTGTGGAATGCGACGAAGTTGGATGGATGGAGTGCAGGCTTTACAGAATGGCGGAACAAGCGCACTCTGTATGGTCTTTCCGAGTCAGGAGGGTTGAAGATGCTCAAGAAGGATGGCATGGGGCTATGTCTGTCGGGTCCAGCCGAGTGGGAGGACTGGAGTGCCGAGACTGGTGAAGTTGGAGCTCTGGTGATGATGGCTGGGGAGTTGCTGTGAGTCTGGGGTTGCCAGGCTCTCTTTGCAGTGTGTGTCGATGCAGCTCTGAGTTGGCTAGCTGAGAGAAGAGGGAAGGCCGAACACCCTCTGACCACCACCACTACCACTGAACTTGTCCTGGACCGCCTTGCAGCCAACACCGCTGCCGATGGCATCGACCCGGCCCGTTCATTCCCTGATGCCGCCCGCCACCCGCAGCAGGTCGCCCCCCATCAGCCCTTCAGCCCTCCAACCCTGCTGGCCCGCCCCCCTGCCCCCAATACGACCCAGCGATGACACCCCTGAGTTACCATCGCCTAGCGGACCAATGATGCGCCAACTTTTCTTCCTTCGGATGCGAATGTGGACTGAGGTGGTCAGCAAGGTTAACGCTCATTGACCAGAATAGGAACTTTGGCCCCCCTGGTGATACTGACCCCTGGCCCTGGCGAACAGGGGGGTTCGACTTGAATATTTTGATGGCGTCCTTTTGACTTTCTCCCCTGCTCCCGTTTGTCTCTACCTGCACTTCGACACCTTTGCATTCTTTCTTGGGTCATTCTTTCTTAGGTCATTCTTTCTTAGAGAGGCAGTCTGTCTCTCTCACTCAGAGTTAAAAATGGCCTCCTCATACAACCCGGTCCCCGCCGACGCGACACCATCCCACAGGATCCCCAGGAAGAGGACCCCGACAGACCTCATCGTCGGCCTCGAGTCGCCTGCCGACGGGAAGCACGCCTACTCCTCGATCGGCGCCCGGTACACCGACCGGACCGATATGCAGTCCGATCCCGCGACAAAACCCCCGAGGGAACGCTCCGTCTTTACCTGGTGGTCTTTCGAGATCCTCAGCTTGATAGCATCCGCCGCATGTCTGGCCGGCATCATTGCACTCCTCGCCATGTACGATGACCAGCCCCAAAGAAGCTGGAAGAGCAGCGCCGTCACGCTGAACGGTGTGGTCGCCTTTCTCGCCACAATGTGTCGTACCTTTTTGATGGTTGCCATCTCGGCTGCCCTTGCCCAGGGGAAATGGAACCAGCTCACCAGCAGGAATGACGGTTCCGTCCACCGCCTGCGGGACTGGCTGGTCTTTGACGATGCTGCCAAGGGGCCATGGGGGAGTGCGCAGCTCATATGGAGGTTCAAGGGCTTCCATATTGCCTGCGTTGGTGCCCTTCTCACCATCATTTCGCTCGCATTTGGTCTCTTTGCGCAGCAGCTCCTCGACATTGAGATTCGCGAGGTTGCCGTTATAGGCTCGCAGGATGCAGGACGTGTCCTCCGAACGACGTTTGCCTCAACCAAGAGGGTGCAAAATAACGCGTCCGGTGAGTTGCGAGTCCATGGTCAATTAAGTGCTCATGGTGTACTGATTTCTTACAGGAAGAAACTCGGATCTGAGGTCTATCGCCAGGCTCGGCATCTATAACGGCTACATGGCGGAAAACATTGATGACGCGCTCGTCACCTGTGCGACAGGTAACTGCACATGGCCCATCGTTCCAACCGTGGGTGTCTGTGGCGCTTGCGTGAACATCACGGACAGCATCAAAGTCGACTTTGTGCGGGAAATAGGCCTCTGTAATGTCACCGCACCTGGAGACCTACGACTTCAGGGCCAATGTGACACCCACGGCTATGGGGAAGTCCTGACCATTGGGCCTGGCTCCGGGGAGGTCTTTGCAAGGCTCGACGAAGCGCCGTCAGCCAACGACTCACACCCGGTCATTGCTGAGTTTGGCATCCTGGGTCTCCTCGAAGGTTTGCCCCCAAACACGACCATCGACAATTCCGTTGCCGCCGAGTGCGCCCTCTGGTACTGTGTCCAGGCACGCGAAGTCTGGGTCGCCGATGGCGAGCTACACGATGATGTCGTCGAGACGTGGATTGCCACTAATGAAGACGAGCATCAAGAAGAGTCAGCCCAGTCGCGACGGTTCGCTGCGGTGAACTTCACCAACATCCCATCTTCATTCAATACCGACCCCGGCGAGGTGTATGGCATAGACGGGGGCGAGATGACGACCATCGACGATTACTTCGCCTTGATTTTGCTGGGTAACGTCACCCTCGACGGTACCTTGGGCAATGGCCGAGCCTACACCGATTTTGCGGGTGCGGCACATATCGGGTTGAAAGATATCGACGCTTGGATCCAGCGCTTCGCCAAGAGCATGACGAACATTATCCGGACCATTGGCTACGTAAAACAAGACGAATTCGTGCCCCTACAGGTTCTTCCGGACCCCCAGCCAATGCCGGACATCGCCCGATATGAAGGAACGGCCAAGTCGAACCAGGCCTTTTTCGTGGTGTACTGGTCATGGCTGGCCTACCCGGCCGCCATGGTGGCTCTGGGAGCACTCTACCTCGGCTTCGAGGCCACGCGAACATCACGCCTTGACGACGTGAGGCCATGGAAGGACGACATCATGATGCCGCTGAGCATGGGCCTGGACGAGCGGTCGTGGGAGATTGCGCGCGCTGCCCTTGTCGAACCCAGGGGGGCAAGGGAGCGTCTGGGTGACCATGAGATGTCGATCAACAGGGGGGACAAGGGGTTCCCGACGGGGTTTGTCGCGAAGGAGCACTGAGATAGGCGAAGGAGGGCAGACATGAGAGAACCATAGTTGCCGGCACACCAATTAACAAGCACATACGACCATACCCACCGGAGAACACGGGATCCCGTCCGCTCTCCCATCGTCAAGCCAGTGAGGGCTGGAGTAGTAGTTGGGTCGGTGACGACCAGCGAATGCCCGGTGTTGTATGTNGAGAACACGGGATCCCGTCCGCTCTCCCATCGTCAAGCCAGTGAGGGCTGGAGTAGTAGTTGGGTCGGTGACGACCAGCGAATGCCCGGTGTTGTATGTTTATGCCATCTGGTCCCTTTTTTCCACCTGGTAATCGTCAGGGACAAGAAGAGTCTTGGCCTTTGGTATTGGAAAGACGATAAGCATGGATAGGTTAAGCTGGTGAAGATCGCCCACATGATGAACATACAGAGGCCATAGAAGGCCAAGGCTACTCTTCAAGAGCGAGGGTCCCTATTGGTATAGGAACTCACTTAATTGAAGCACAACTTGGAAGAAATCAGCATCAGGAAAACATCTGCGCAAATAAACTGCGAGTCTGTAGCCGAGTATGGCACTCCCCTGAGCCACATGGTGGTGCCAGAGCTGGCTGGTGTTGAGAAGATGGAGGTTGACTGTCGAATACGAGCAACGCCCAAAATGGTGCTTCGAAATCGAGGACCGTGTCTTTCCATGCCGAAAAGAGATCTTCCCCGCCATTGCCTTGCATGAGACTGCAGATTTGACAACCGCTTGCCGAGGTTTCCATCAATCCCATTGCCGGCTTAACGTCCAATCAAGGAGACTTATACCCGAGAGTACGAGGATTGTCCGACAACCACTTGTTGTGAAGTGTGCAGTGCCTTTCAAAAATTGAAAGTTAATGTCCTGTCTCTCAGTACCGATTCTCCCAAATTGAGTCCGGACTTGCTGACCTCTTTACAAAAGGGTACTGGGAGCAGGCTCCGTTCTCCATTCGGAAGGAAACTCTCAGCCATCGTGAATAACAGAGCGTCGGGGATGGCATCGATGCTGGCACATCCAGTCGCCATGTTGAGATATAAACTGGCAGCACCGTCTCCCAAAGACTGCATCTCTCTGCTCCTCCAACCACATTGAAGTCTATTGTTACTCTACTTGAGATACTCCGGCTTTCTTCCTCCAAGATGCAGTTCAAGCTCTCCTTCCTCGCTCTCGCCCTCTCGAGCACGGCGCTGGGCATGCCAGAGCCTCGCCAGACCAGCAGCACCAACCCTTTCGAGGGTCGACAGGTCCTGATCAACCCCAACTTCGTCAACACCCTTCAACGGACCAAGAGATCGTTCCTCGCCCGCGATGACGTCTACAACGCTGGCAAGGTCCAGTATGTCCAGGACAACGTCGGCACCTTTAGCTGGATCGCCAACATCGCGTCCCTTGGCGAGATCGATGTGCTTGTCGAGCGGGCCCGTGCCGCCCAGCGACAGACGGGCAAGAAGCAAATCATTGGCCTCGTCCTTTCCAACGTTCCCGACAGGGACTGCGGCACCGGCGAGAGTTCCGGTGAGCTGAGCACCGCCCGTGACGGCCTACGCCGCTACCGCGAGCAGTACGTCGACCCCTTCGCCATGAGGGTCCATCGCGCGTCAGACGCCACCTTTGCCATCGCCGTCGAGCCCGACGCGTTGGGCAACATGCTCTCGAGCGACGGCAGCGCTTTTTGCGCCAACGCCCGTGAGCCGCAGAAGAATGGCATCGCCTACGCCATCCAGCATCTCCAGGCCCCTCACATCAACCTTTATCTGGACATCTCCCACGGAGGCTGGCTGGGATGGAACGAGACCCTTGGCCCTCGTGAGTTTAACTCCCACCCTTCATGTACCTGCCCCTGAGCTGACACGATCCTCCCAGTGGCCGACGAGGTGGCCGACATTATGCGCCGCGCCGGCTCCCACAACAAGGTCCGCGGATTCGTCTCCAACATCTCCAACTACAACCCTTTCCACGTCGACGTCCCGCCTCCCTATGCCGTCGAGGGCGCCTCCTGGACCGAGAGCCTCTTTGCTACCAACGCCGCACCTCACTTCCGCGCCCGCGGCCTGCCCACCCGCTTCATGGTCGACCAGGGCCGCGTTGCTATTCGGGAGGACCAAGGACTGTGGTGCAACCCTTCCCCGGCCGGCCTGGGCCACCCTCCGACCACCCAGACGGGTAACGACCTCGTCGACAGCATCGTGTGGATCAAGGTACCCGGCGAGAGCGACGGACGTTGCGGCATGCCTGGCGCTCCGGGGGCCGGAGCTTGGTTTGAGGCTGGTGCTCAGATGCTCGTCCAGAATGCCGACCCGGCCATCCTGTCTATCCCAGTCCGATCTTGAGGGCTGCGGCGGAGCGGATCGAGGCGCGAAGCTGGGGATTAAAAAGATACCGTTTCGAAGAATTGGGGCAGGATGTGCTGATGAACCCCTCGTGTGTTTTGGCTGTTTGAAGTGTGCCTGGGTCCGTAGCCTTGGCAGTCAACCACTTGCTTACATAATCTCCCTATCTTATCGCTCAACCCGACCGCGACTGTCCATCCATCCACGCTCGCAGTTTCTGTTGCATTTGCCAACTCCTGCAACCAAGGCTACCATCAACAACCGCGCGACCGCCGCGCCCACCGCCATCATGCCTGTCGTCAAGGGAGGCGTCTGGACCAACATTGAGGACGAGATCCTCAAAGCCTCCGTGTCCAAGTATGGCCTCAACCAATGGGCTCGCGTCTCGTCGCTACTCGCCCGTAAAACGCCAAAACAGTGCAAGGCGCGATGGAACGAATGGCTCGACCCCAGCATCAAGAAGATCGAATGGAGCAAGGAGGAGGACGAGAAGCTTCTGCACCTCGCAAAGCTGATGCCCACGCAATGGCGCACCATTGCCCCCATCGTCGGCCGCACCGCCAACCAGTGCCTCGAGCGCTACCAGAAGCTCCTCGATGAGGCCGAAGCCCGTGAGTCCGGCAGTTTGGGCCTGATGGGCCCCGACGGCGCCGAGACGCGCGCACCCACCGCCGACGACGTACGCCGACTGCGACCCGGCGAGGTCGATCCCGATCCCGAGAGCAAGCCTGCGAGGCCCGACACCATCGATCTGGACGAGGATGAAAAGGAGATGCTCAGCGAGGCGCGCGCGCGTCTTGCCAACACCCAGGGAAAGAAGGCTAAGCGAAAGGCCCGCGAGCGCCAGCAGGAGGAGTCACGCCGCCTCGCCTCGCTGCAGAAACGTCGCGAGCTCAAGACGGCTGGCATCAACATCAAGATCGTCACCCGCAAGCCCGGGCAGATGGACTACAATGCCGACATTCCCTTTGAGAAAAAGGCCGCACCGGGCTTCTTCGACACGAGCGAGGAGATGGTCGCCAACGAGAGGCAGCGCGCCGCCTTTGACCCACGGACACAAAACGTCGCCAACAAGCGCAAGGGCGACGGCGACGACGATGGCGACAGCAAGAGGCGCAAGAAGGACAATAAGGACGGAAACTCGGCTTCGCAGGCGGCTCTCAAGGCTGGTCAGCAGCAGAAGATTCGTGAGGCCGAGCAGAACAGCAAGCGTCGCGCTCTCAACCTCCCGGCGCCGCAGGTCAGCGAGGGCGAGCTTGAAGAGATTGTCAAGATGGGCATGCTGGGCGAGCGGGCCAATACGCTCGCACGAGCTGGTGACAGCGACGCCACACGGGGTCTCGTCAGCGAGTACTCGACTATCAACACCCAAACCCCGATGCGGACACCTCGTGCCGCGCCCCAGGAGGACCACATCGCCAACGAGATTAAGAACATCCGCGCCATGACCGAGGCCCAGTCAGCCCTGCTCGGCGACGAGAACGCCCCGTTACACGAGGGTTCCCAATCGACGGGCTNNNNATCGCACCGCGGAAGAACGTCGTTGCCACCCCCAACCCCCTCGCCACGCCTCTTCATCAGGGCGCCAACGGCGTCGGCGCCACTCCTGGCAGGCCCGGGCAGACGCCCTTGCGCACCCCTCGTGATAGCTTCGCACTCAACGAGGATGGCAGCGCTGCTGTTGGTGGCACGCCCAGGGACGTCAAGATGCGCGAGCTCGCACTTCGCAGCAGCCTCAAGCAGGGTCTCTCGGCGCTGCCCAAGCCCAAGGACAGCGAGTGGGAGCTTGAGCTGCCGGAGGAGCAGCAAGAGCTGGAGCGGACAGCAGAGCAGAGAGCTGAGGATGCGGCAGACCGTGACCGTCGCGAGCGGGAGATTCGCGAAGCACAAGAGGAGCTGGAGCGGCGGAGGCGGACCCAGGTCGTGCAGAGGGGCCTGCCGCGGCCGCCGAGCATCAACGTCAACGCACTGCTCGCAGGTGCCGGCAAGGTTGCCGACGATGCCGAAGCGCTCATCGCCCGCGAGGCGGCGGCACTCATGGCCAACGACGCTATCAACTTCCCAGCCGACGGCGCACGGATCAAGGGCAAGGCCCCTCGGCTGGACGTCATCAGCGACCACGACCTGGCCGAGGCTAGGCTGCAGATCCTCGTGGAGACCAAGGACCGGCCTAGTCTGGCAAACATTCAGACTCTTTTTGAGAGCCGTGCCCCCAACTCGCTGCTCCTTGGTCTGGGCTGCTACGATGATGAGCCGCAGCATGAGGAAGCGGCCATGCGCGCCGCCTTTGACGTGAGCATACCTTTCAACCCTGCTGTACAAAATGCCGATGCTGACCTTTTATAGTCTGTGCAAGACTCTATCATCGCTTCGGCGGAGCAGGGCACCAAGCTGGAGAAGAAGCTGGGGCTGCACCTAGGCGGCTACATGAAGCGACAGAAACTGCTGCGGGACAAGATTACGGGCGCGGCTGAGGCACTGGAGAAGGCTCAGAACGCACTCAGCGGGTTCAAGACGCTTGCCATTTCGGAGGAAGTGGCGGTCAGCAGGCGTCTTGAGGCGTTGCGCGAGGAGGTTGGATATGTCAGCAGGCGGGAGCGTGAGGCGCAGGACGCGTACCGCCGGGCACAGTTGGAGCTTGATGAGCTTAGGAGCGGTGGGGTGTACGCCAACGGCGTGTCTGCGTAGGCACGGGATGTATGATATTCAAAGGGGTGCATTTGATCAGGAGTCGGAAAGGTTCAAGACAGGATGAAGATGAAGCGCTAGAACCAAACTGAGCGCGGCTTGTTACATTGAAGGTACTACAACCCGTCCTTTGGATATATGATGTGAAATGCGCCGAAGATGCTACTGAACCCAAAAGAAGAGACGCCTGTACCTTTCCCCCTACTTTCTCTCGCCTAGCCTAGGCAGCTTGGCGGGGATGATGATACAGAAAGATATGACAGCCAGAACACCACAGACCACAAAGGTCAGACGTACAGCAGTTTCGTAGCTGAGAATGACCTGCTCGCGGTAGGGTTCCTCGAGATCGACAACAGCCTCTATGCTGCTTCGGACCTTTTCAATAACCTCCCACTTCTTGGGCCCATCGACGTTGCGAGCGAGCAGGGCGACGAGGGCGTTTTGCAGGACGAGACTGCTGCTGGCGATACCAAGGACTGTGCCAAGGCTGCGCCAGAGGACGAGCGTCGCAGTAACGACGGCTTGATCGCGCTGCTCGGAGACGGCGAGAACGGACATGACTGTCCCGGGGAATTGGAAGCCCTGGCCAAGGGCGTGGGGGACGAGAACGGCGACATACATGGCGGGATGCCAGCCGCGGCGGAGTAGGCATAGGCCTATGGAACCGAGGATGTAGAAGGATGTGCCTGTGACGAGGGCCCATTTCAGGCGACGGGTGCGGGAAATAATGAAGCCTGTGGCGGTGCCGGCGACGGAGGCGACGAGAGAGGGTGTTACGAGGCGGAGACCAGACTCTGTAGCTGAAGTGAGGAGGACGGCCTGGAAGAAGAGGGGCATGTTGAAGAGGATGGAGTTCATGATGAGGGAGCCGCAAAAGTTGGAGAGGATGATATTGGCATGAGGGCTGTGACGCAGGAGGCGAAGCGGCATGATGGGACGGGTGGCGAGGGATTGGCTGTAGATGAAAGACGGGAAGCCGACAGCGCAGATGCAGAGGGAGGATACGACGAGGGGATGGCTCCAGGGGAGGACATTCCCTCCAAGGTTGAGGCCGAGGACCATGAAGGTCAGAGTGGTGGTTAGGAGGATGGAGCCGCGGAAATCAAAGATGCGGAGGGCTTCCATGAGGGTCTGGCGCTTGTCGATGAGGCCGAGGTCGTTGGGGATGGCTAGTAAGGCTGCGACGCAGCAGAGGAGGAGGGGGAGGACTTGGACGCCGAATTCCCAGCGCCAGCCGAGGTAATCTGCCATGGCACCGCCGAGGGCTGCGCCTAGAGCTGAGCCGATGCCGTAGACGATGTTGATGTAGGATTGGTACGTGCCGCGGGTTCTGTAGAGTTAGAGTGAAGTGTGAAGAGAGATAGAGGGAGGAGGCTTACTCGATGGGCACCATGTCACTGATGATGATACCTCCCAAGGTCATCATGCCACCAGCTCCAACACCGCACACGGCGCGGGCGAGGATGAAACTTCTCATACTACCGGCCAGAGCGCACCATAAAGTTCCAATGGCGAAGATGATCATCGTGACAAGATATGGCGGTTTCCGGCCCAGAGAGTCGGATATCCGCCCCAGTAAAGGCTGAGAAGCCGTCGAAGTAAGGAGAAAAGCGGTAGAAACCCAGGAGGCACTGTTCGAAGAGTGGAAGTATGAAGTAATAACCGGGTGAGACGAGGCCATGATTGTGCTGTCGAAGCAGGCAATGAACAGAATACAGAGGATGATGGAGAAGATGACCCAGAACCGAGCGACGGAGATGTCGTTTAGAAAGGGCGTGGGGGCTGGAGTTGACGGAGAGTCGAGGAGGGGGGAGGAGGGTGATGCTGAAGGGGAGCGAGATCTAGACCGCGAGTGTGAGATGGTGCGTCTGGTGGCGGTGCTGTAGCGACGGGGGCCGCGGAGCATGGGGTTCTCGTAGGGTTCTGGCTCGAGGAAGCCGCCGCTCGTGGGGACGGAGCGGGAGAGGAGCATGTCAAAGTCGTTGGGGTCGATTTCGTCGCCAGATTCGTCCGAGGCCGAGTCGTCGGGGTCAGAGGAGGCATGGTGGTTCTGCTTCTTCCTGTTCGGCCGGGCGCCACCCGGGACTTCGAGATGTGTCGGACTCGACGTCGGCCGGGCATCCCGGAGGAGCGGCGTCGTCTCGCCCGCCGACGCAACGCCGTTCTTGATGGACGGAGCCATGCTGATGAGTCGGTGTCGTGGTCGTGTCTCAGTCTCACTGAGGGAGGCTGTGGAATGACGGATTGAAGCCAATGGTCAACTTTGGCGATTGGAAATACCCCGCAGATGCAGAGTGAACGCCAAGATGTCGTGTCACTTAACGTCGTCGTTCGACCTGCGCGTGTGTCGTCGGGGGGATGTGTCGTCAGGGTGATGTTGCTGATGCTGCTGCTGTCACTCGCCGGATCGAGGTCGAGTTTTCGCCGCCCCAGCAACGCACGCAATCGCATGCACCAGGTTCCTCAACGGTCAACGGTCCTTTTGCCCCGGCCGATACCGCCGGCCTTGGAAACCCCACCCGGCGCCGCTCATTCCAGAAGCGCCGGAGACATCACCTCACCACACCACGGGTGCACTACTAAGCACTATGATTATCAAGTGTATTTCGAAATGTATCTTCCCCATGCTGCCCATCCAAGCAAGGCCTTTTCTACTTCCTCCCTCCCCTGCCGCCTCCCCTTCCACCACGTCCACCACCTCCCCTTCCGCCAGCACCACCACGTCCACCAGCACCACTTCGACCACCACCACCACCACCACGTCCTCCACCCCGTCCACCTCCCCTCGTCGACTTGCCCTCCATCCCCTTGTGCTGCGGCCTCGCGTTCTTCTCCAACTTCTTCTGCTTCTCCTGCCTCGCCTTGTGAATATCCTCCGCATCCTTGAGCTCGTTCTTGCTTCCAAAGCCATCCCGGTACTTGCCCACCCGGTTCTCCTTGGCTTCGGCCACCCTCTTCTTGCGCACGTGGTAGTCATCGCGGTACTTGTCCGCTTCCTTGGGCGCCGTCTCCTTGTTGTGCTTGTACCGCGGGCCCGTCGGCAGCTGCGGCGCTCCTCCGCGCTCCAGCTCGCCCACGCGCATCTTGCCCAGTCGGTTGGCCTTGCGCCACTTTTCGAATCGTCCGCTCTGGAACGAGGCCGCAATCTTGGTGCCGCTCTCGCCGCGGATGTACTTTGCGCCCTTGGATCCGTCCTCGTCGTTGGCTCGCGCCACGTACTTCTTGGACCGCGCGTCCCATCGCATGCCCGTCTTGGCCGGTGCACCGAAGCCCTTTGCGTTGTCGTCGTTGGTGAGGTCCATGGCTGCGTCGCGTGCTTGCTCCACGAAAGTCGAGCCAGCACCGCCTGAACGCACACCGTAGCCGCGCTCTTCCGCTGAGTTGAACGTCCGAGGCGTGTACGACATGAAAATCTCGTCGTCGCGGAAAGAATTCCCACCCTTGCTCTTCCTGTCCGTCGGGTTCGAGATGGTCACCTCAAGGTCGTCGTCCGAGTCCACTTCCATCTCGGCCTCTTCTTCCTCCTCTCCAAAGACATCCTCCTCCTCCTCAGCACCTTCGGCCTCAGCCTCGAGGCCCATCATCTCTTCGTCCGAGTCTTCCTCTTCCTCCTCGACCTTCTTGCCGCGGCGCGGCGTAATCCTCGAACGCAGCTGCTTCATCATCTCCGCCGCCTCGCTGTTGCTGGACTTACCACCTCTGCTAATCTCAAAGATGGTCTCGTTCGGCGTGAAGCCGCTGACCTTGGCCAGCAGCACCGCCCGCGCCCGCTCCATCTCGCCGTCTTCCTCGCCAAACAGCGGGTGCAGCTGCGTGTAGCCCTTGGACGTAACCACATCCTTGGCCCGCTTGGCGCTCGCCGACGACGCCGCATGCCGTGTCTTGATGTACAGCTTCTCCGCCTTGTGTGACACTCCTCGGATCAGTTCCACGTCGTCGTTCTCAGCCAGCGCCTTGGATAGCCACTCCATCTGCACCTCGAGCCGATCACGCGGCAGCGCACCAACAACAACATCGTCGGTGAAGGATGGGTTCTTGGTCTCCTGGCCAAGAACCAGCCTGCGGCCGAGGAAAAGCTGCAAATCCAAAAGGTACGGCACATCTCCCTCGCGAAGAATGCTGTACGCCCAACCACGCTGACCTGCACGGGCCGTACGACCGACACGGTGCACAAACACCTTGGGCTGCGGCGGGAAGTCGTAGTTGATGACGTTGGCGAGCACCGGGATATCAATACCACGGGCCGCGACATCCGTGACAACCAGAATATTGGCCCGGCCCATGCGGAAGTTTTCCGTGTGAATGCGACGAGCCTCCTGGTCGAGGGCACCGTAGACGTACGAGGTTGAGTAGCCGGCGTGGCGCAGCAGCTGTGCGAGGTATTCGACGTGATGCTTGGTCGAGGCAAAGATGATGGTCGAGTGCTCCGTGGGCTTGCCCTTGCCGCCGTCGTCGCCCTTGCCGCGCTTGCGCTTCTTCGAGCCCTTGCCGTCCAGGGGCATGCCGTCAGGCGAGCCCAGCGGCATCTTGATGATGTCGTTGAGAATATGCAACAGCGCTGCCTCCTTCTCCGCACCCTTGACGCCAAAGAAGGCGCTTTGCAGATCGGGTGACACCTTGTTCTCCGTGTCGAGACGGACGAGTGTCGGGTCCTGGAGACCGGCCCTCGCAAACTCCACAAGCGAACCGGGGAGCGTAGCCGAGAAGAGCAGACTCTGCCTCGAAGGCGGCAGGGCGTACAGAATCTCGGTAAGCTGAGCGGCGAAACCCATCTCGAAAAGACGATCGGCCTCGTCAAAGACAACGTACTGGATTGACGAGAGGTTCAGCGACATCTCGACCTTGAGATGCAGGAAACGACCCGGCGTGGCAATGATGATATCAGGGTTGGCCGAAAGCATGCCGAATTGCTCGTCCATGCTGTCACCACCAACGAGGAGCACAGCCTTGAGGTCGGTGCCCTTGTTGAAGTCCTTGACGACACGCAGCGTCTGGATAGCCAGCTCGCGCGACGGCGACATGATGAGCGCGCGGGCGCCGTACTTTGCACTATGCGCCTTGAGCTTTTCAATCATGGGAATTACAAAGGCTGCCGTCTTTCCGGAACCGGTCCTGGCCATGCCCACGACATCTCGCCTGTCCATGATGAGGGGGATTGTCTTGCGCTGGATGGGTGTCGGCACGGAGAAGCCCTTTCTGTTGATGGCACGGAGGAGGTTCGCATTGAGGCCTGTCAAAAGTTGTTAGCAGCTTGTCCTCAGAAGCTTCAGAGAAACCAATGGTCCGACATACCCATGGCCTGGAAGCCGCCGCCCTTCTTGACCGTGTTGCCCTTGAGGTTCGAGGCCTTGCGGAACGACGCCGCTTGCTTGAGAGCAATGTACGCCTCGTCGCCATCGCCGTCCGAGTCATCGCCGCCGTTGAGGATGCCGTCAACGTCAAAGTCTGCGTCAGGGCGGCCGCTGGCGCCATTCTCGCTGCCAGACTCGGCGAAGAGGGCGTCGCCAATGTCGACGCCGCCGTCCGACAGCGCGGGGGATGATGCACGACGTCCCATTGTAGTGTTGCAGATCCAGGTAGGTCTGCTTCGGTCGGATTGAGGCTTGTCCTGTCAAAAGCCTGTGGTCGGCCTTTCTGGACAAGGAGTGGATGTCGACCGGAGCTTCAGCCAAAAAATTGGGAGGTTGCGATGCAGCGGTTGCCAGAAAAATTGTTATCGGCCGTTATCTTATCGCCCCGCGTTTTCCGATTAGGCAGCGCGTCCGGCCCCGTCGCCAATCCATCGGCCGAACTTCCGTCAACACCACGACAACAATCAATCCATCGTCACGCAAAACGTTTGTCGATCAGGGATACGCAGAACAAAATGGCGGCCGAAGATTCAAAAGACGATCAAGATGCGCTTGATGCGCTTGATGCGCTCGAGGTGGAGGCCAAGGAGTTTGACAAGGTACGGCGCGCACACGCGACCACCCCTCATCACAGACGTTCGTCTACTGACATTGTGCCCCCAGGACGCCGAGATCGACCGCATCCTCAAAGCCTTCAGACTAGATGCCTACGCAGTGCTCGACCTGCAACCAGGCGTTCCCGAGTCAGACATCAAGATGTGTTACCGCAAAAAGTCCCTCCTCATCCATCCCGACAAGACAAAGAACCCCCTGGCACCCGATGCCTTCGACCGACTGAAGAAGGCGCAAACAGAGCTCATGGACGAGAAACACCGCGAACGACTCGACGAAGCCATTGCCGACGCGCGCATGCTCCTCCTCCGCGAGAACAAGTGGACGGTAGACAGCGAGGAGATTAAGACGCCCGAGTTTGCGCGCAAGTGGCGGGACAAGTCGCGCGAGGTGCTCATCGAGAACGAGCACCGGCGACGTCGCCAGGTCAAGGCGCAGATGCAGGAAGAGGGTCGCGAGCAGCGCCGACAGGATGAGGAGGTTGACCAGCGCAAGCGGAAGCGCCAGCACGAGCAGGACTGGGAGGAGACGCGCGACCAGAGAATCAGCAGCTGGCGCGACTTTCAGAAGGGCAAGTCGGGCGGTGCAGACGGGAAGAAGGGGAAGAAGAAGAAGCTCAAGCCTATTGGGTGAGCGGCGGACGGGGTGGCGGACTGAGGGGAGTCGTATTCGGAACGGCGCAAAGCGGGACTGTTTTTATCTTTTGGGACTGTGAGTTATTTGCTGGTTGCTTCGTCCCGAGCCTAACCACTTTAGAAGCTACAACGACATGATTGGCGTTTCGAACTTGCGGCGTTACGACATGAGTGGGTGGCTCGCCCTCACGGACGTGCTTCTATAGCCTGATGACCCAGGTGAGTTATTGGCCGTGTGTGTAATTCGGACCCTGGAATCCGGATGTGTGCTCTCACTCGTTCATGAGGATCTGTGAGGCTTTCGTGCGGACCAACTGACTATAATGTCTGCTGTTTGAACCATGACAAGCTTGTCTCAGACAACAGGCAGAACAGGCCTAACATTGGTAGAGTAGCGCCAAGCGTCCCCATGATCGCTGTAACCTTGAATCTACAATCAAATAATACAACAAATAAGCCCAAAACCAGGACTCCAGATGCTTTTATGTCGGATGTCTGAACGTTTATATGCTCCCTCCTGAATGCTCCGTCCGTCCACCGTCGCTCCGCCGCTCCGTTTCGGCGCCGCCCCGGCCGGGCTCGGGTAAGAGCGGGGCCCGGTACTGCATACGCTAAAAACTCCACCACCGGGTCCCTTCACGAAGAAAAGCAACGGATTTTTCAAAGGGTCGGTCACGGCGGGGAACCATCAACCACCAAAACCGCCACCAACCTCACACCGCATCTCATCTCCCCTTTATTTTACCTCCTCACAAACCACACACACACCACTGCATCCCTCACCATGGCCAAATCTCGCCGCAACAGGGCCAGACCCCGCAAGGACCCCCTCACCAAGGCGGCCAAACCCCCCTCGGACCCTGAGCTCGCCGCCATCAGGGAAAAGTCCGTCCTCCCCGTCCTCCGCGACCTCCAAAGCTCCGAGCCAAAGGCCCGCGCCTCCGCCGCCGCAGCAGTCGCAAACCTCGTCTCAGACACTCGCTGCCGCAAGCTCTTCCTGCGCGAGCAAATCGTCAACATCGTCCTCACCCAGACCATCACGGATGCCAGTTTAGAGAGCCGCGCCGCCGGCTGGGATATCCTTCGCCTGCTGGCTGAGGAAGAGGAGGCTGATTTCTGCATCCACCTCTACCGCCAGGACGTCCTGACTGCTCTCGATCATGCCGCCGCCGCTGCCGTTGACAACCTCAAGCTTGGCCGCCGCCTGGGTACTGTCGAGGCAAAGTTCGTCTGGGCCGTTGCCGCCTCCCTCGTCGCCCTCGTCTCCGTCATGTGCGAGGCTCAGGACGACATTCTTGAAGCCGTTGTCGGTCTGAAATCGGCTCTCTCTCTCCTCGCCCACGCCGTCGCTCTCCCCACCTCACCTGCTCCTCTGCGCTACGACGCTCTCTCTTGCTTCATGACCCTGGCCGAGGACAACAAGCGCGTGGCCGAGTTCCTCGTCGCCGACGAGGCCCCCAAGCCCATGACCGCCCTTCTCGACCTTCAGGCTGGCAAGGGCCCCGCCCGCGTTCTCGCCTGCGGCGTCTTGCACAATGTCTTTGCCGTCCTCGGCTGGCACGCCGGCGGACCTGGCAACAAGGACCTGTCCGACGCTACCCTTGTGCGTTCCCTCGCCTCTGCACTTGACGACACCGACCGGGAGAAGGGCCTGCCGCTTAGTTGCCAGTGGTCCAAGCCCGCCGAGGTGTTGCAGCTTGCTCTCGAAGTCCTTGCTTCCATCGGCACCAGCCTGCAGGTGTCCATGGCGAATGGCAAGGGAGGAGACGATGAGTGGAGTGGCATCGAGGGCAAGGATGATGATGCGATGGAGGAGGATGACGCTCCCAAGCCCAAGAAGACCAACGGCGGTGATGATGAGGACGAGGACGAGGACGTCGACGCCGATGATTCGAAGCTCCAGGATGATGACATGGAAGAGGATGAAGACGATGATGACATTGGCGACATCCTCGACGATATGGACATGGTCACCGGCGCCGACGATGACGAAGACAGCCCTGCTTCTGCCTCCGACGAACTCGCCACCCTCAGGGAACTCACCACAAACGCCATCCCCAAGATGTCCCGCCTCGCCAACCCCGAAGCCCTCTCCGAAGAATCCCTCCAAATCCAGACCTTTGCCCTCTCCGCCCTCGGCAACATCGCCTGGAGCGTCGCCATCTTCGACTTCACCGTCGAAGATAACGCCCCCATCCTCAAGCTCTGGGCCCCCGCCGCCCGCGCCATCTGGGAACAGGTCGTCGGCCCCGTCCTCGGCGCCGATACCGCCGACGTCGAGCTCGCCACCAGCATCACCAGCCTCGCCTGGGCCGTCTCCCGCGCCCTCACCGTCGACGCCCTCCCCCTCCAGGGCACCGAGCACCGCCGCTTCATCTCCCTCTACGGCGCCTCCCGCAACCTCCCCGCCGACAACACCCCTCAGCAGCCCCCCACGGGCGCCCGTCGCGCCGACAACGACCCCCTCCAGGGCCTCGGCGTCAAGTGCATCGGCGTCCTGGGCCAGCTGGCTCGCAACCCCGCCCCCGCCGCCCTGAACCGTGAGATTGGCGTCTTCCTCCTCACCGTCATCTCCTCCCTTCCCGACTCGCCCGCCGCCGACGTCGTCGAGGCGCTCAACCAGCTCTTCGACATTTACGCCGACGAAGAACACCCGTGTGACAAGGAAGTCTTCTGGAAGGACAACTTCCTCCCCCACCTCGAGAGTCTCGTCCCCAAGATCCGCGCCATGGTCAAGACGATCGACAAGCGGACCGACGCCGAGCTGCGGACTAGGGCTGATGAGGCCATCCTCAACCTGCCCCGTTTCCTGGCGTACAAGAAGAAGCACCAGCCGCAGACGGCGGCATAAGTGTGCATGGTCTTGAACATATGTGGCATTCGAGCTTCTCCTTGACATAGTCATATAGCCTCCAAAAGCACCGTGTTTCCCGACAACCCGACCCGCCGTCATGAAGATGAAGTGACAAAATAACATGCTCCCGTGCCCATCAGCACCGTTCAAATACCCGATACAGTCCTTTGAGATCCGCAATCTCCATGACGCCTCCCTTCATCAGCGCCTTGGTAGCCACCAGTCTTGACTTGAACGCCGGGAAAAAGATGTGCTCCACCGCCCAGCGGATATTGCGCCGCCTGGCGATGAGCTCGTCACTCACCCGCGCTCCGTCGCCCTCCTCACGCGCTGCGCCGCCCATAACAGGCGGCAGCTGTTCCGGGACGTAAAAAGCAGCGAGCTCGCTGACAAATGTATGGAAACACTCCTTTTCGCCCGTCCAGTTGACGTACGGTCCCAACCGCAGAAGGAACCGTGGCAGCTTGACGAGCGGGGGCGTGTACCCCTTGATGAGCAGCGGGATCGAGGTGAGCTCACCCGTCGGAGCAATCTCGAGCGAGAAATACTCCAGCAGCATCTCTCGGCGTTCAATCAGCTGCTGCGCCACTCTTTCGACGAGGGCTTCCACCTCAAAGTCTTCTTCAGGGTCTTGCACCTGCTTCTTCTCCTGGTCTGCGGCAATCCGCAGCAGCTCCCTGACGTCGAGAGCGGGTTGGAAGCGGATGCATCCAAAGTTGCCGAAATCGGTCAGTCCAACTTGGTACAGATACTCAAAACAAGCGTGCCCGTAGTCGATGAGGAAGAGTTTGATGCCGCCTTGGATCGCGGCAAGACGTCTCTGCTCATCGACGACGCCGACAAAGGTGTGGCTCGCAAACACGTCCGTCAGTTCCTGGTGCTGCTCGTCTCTGACTTCGGCGCGCAGCTCCTTGACGCTCGTCAGGCGACATGGTGTGACTTCTCTGTCGATGGTCTCGTATTCGACCGTCTCAGGGGCGGCAAGAATGTCATCATCCCTGGCCGGCGCATCAGGCATGCTCTTAGCACGGCTGGGGCTGTCGACCACAGGCGTGAACATGCTCGTGATTTTACGCAAGGAGTTGTCGGTACGGACAAGACTGCTAGAATTCCTCCGCGGCCGCTGCGGCCCTGGTGTCTGCCGCACAGTAAGCACGGCCTGGCCATCTTCATCCGCAGGAGGCTGGGCTGAAGTTGCAAGCCATGATCCTCCCGGCAGCAGCGTCTGGGTATGGAAAGTCCGGCTGGTGTCGACTTCAGCGAGCTTAGATCGCAGGTGCTCGCAGATGGACTGGATAATTTCGTCCTCGTTCAAGAAATGAACCTCCTTTTTGGTCGGGTGTACATTGACATCAACCCGCGAGGGGTCAATTTCAAGGTTGAGGTAGACAAATGGGCGACCATTTTTGGGCAAAAAGGCGGCGTAGATCTGCTCAATGGCCTTTCTAACATGTGTCGACTCAACGCTGCGGTGATTGATGAAGAGCAGGAAAGTCGTCTTTTTGATGTTGAAATTGGCATTCGTAGCCCATCCATTGGCCTTGAAACCCCATCGGTCGTCCTCAGTGGCGAACTCAATCAGCTCGTTGGCAACGTTGGCTCCGTGTATCTGCCTGATACGGTCGGCTCTCTTTGCATTGGCTTGGACGGAGATACTAGCCCCAGCCTCGCCTTGTTTCTTGCAAGAAAAGGCCACACCCTCGCAGTGGATGGCGTAGCGGCCGACGAGGTCGAGGATCTTGTTGAACTCCTCCGACGGCGAGCGGAAAGCGCGGCGACGTGTCGGCATGTTGAAGAAAAGGTCCTCAACGGTAATTTGGGTACCCTGACGCCCTGCGACAGCCTTTGGCTCGGCGGGCTGGCCAGGTTTCGCGGGCGCAAGCTTGCCGTCCATGTAGTGGGCACGCCACGCAACGTTGGAACCCTCGGTCTTGGTCGTCACCGAGAGATGCGCAATGTGGCTAATACTCGCCAGAGCTTCGCCTCGGAAGCCATACGTGGCGATGGACGTGAGGTCTTCAAACTTGGTAATCTTGGACGTCGTGTGCCTTTCACATAGAATCGCCATGTCATCTTTCTGGGCGGTGTCAGCATCACTTGACCATTTTCTGGGCATATAGCACAAACTACCTGGATTCCGCATCCATTGTCGGTGATCTGCAGGAGCTTGAGGCCACCATCCTTGGCGACCACTTCGAGGGATGTGGAGCCAGCATCCACGGCGTTCTCGATGAGCTCCTTCAGGGCGTGGACTGGTGCGACAATGATTTCACCGGCCGCAATCTTGTTGACGACGGTGGGTTCTAGGGCCTTGAGAGGGATTTAGGACCTGTCACAGTGTGGAGTGAAGCCGACGTACCCTGATTTTTCGGGGAGCCCGAGACTCGGCGGGTTCCTCTTCTGCTTTCCGTTTGGTCCCAGAGACGACTACGTCCATGTCCATAGGGTCTCCTTCGGACATGGCGCCTGGAGTGAGGCGCGAGATCGGCGCCGAGGGCAGTGCTGAGGAGGCGCAAACGAAAAGTGAGGCGTTGGTGACACTGCACTTTGGGATTAATGTCCAGATCACTGGATGCACGGAAAGTGCTTGTCGTGATCACTGCGGCGTCCCTGAGGTGTACGTTTCTTGCACTTGGAGCTTCGAATTCGAAATGGCACCGAAAATGAATGGTGGAGAGATGATTTGAGCCGATGAGGCGGGTTTCCGGGGTGTCGTGAGGGTATGTTGGTGGTGGGGAAGGTGCATTGGACGTGACTTCCGTCGTTGCATCGTGGTTAGTGACGATCACATGACCGCTGCCTACAGTCCGATTGGAAAATGCCCGAAATTGCACCTCCGCCTCGTCGCCATCAACGAGGCTGGCAAGATGCAACACACCGAGCGACCTCACCTTGATAGTCGACATTTCTTGAAAGCCGACTCAATGATTGGACCGATTGATTCGCCGCCTGAGGGTTCCGGTCTGTTTATGACGTTTGGTGGTCTCGTGCGCACAAACCCAGCAAATGCACGGCGCCACGACGGACCACAATATCGATTGCAAGAGGCAGCCAGCTCGCTCCTCTTGCTCGAATGTGCGTCATCAATTGAATCGAGAACGGTTTCCAGATACCCCGGGCTCACTATGTTCTAGCCATTCACCGAGGCCGCCGACTCCTCCATGATGGTACCCAAGGCTAGCTTGGGGGCGGCCCCCAGAGGCTGTGCTGCGTCCAATGTCTTCCCACCCCGGCCACAAGGCGCGACAAACCCAGAGAAGAAGACCGAACAGGCCTATTCCTGCGGCCTTGCATGAGGAAGACTGTCGGCGAACCCGGAAGCAACACTGCACACTCCTTTGGACCGCTCATGACGCAGACGAGCCGCACTTTGCAATGCTGCACCCCGCAAGGCTGTCAGCCTGAGCTGGACTTGACCGCGCCGCCAGCCCCCTAGCCTCCCCCCCCCCCAAGAGACGTCCTACGGGTGTCTGCGTCCAGCCTTGGGGCGCATCCAATAATCACTTGTCTGGTGGTGTGGTCACTGGCTCCCTCCCTAGAGAACCTGCTGTGCTGTCTTGATGCTCGCCTGTATCTATATCTAACCGCTGGTGCCTAGTTTCTCCGCCGCAAAGATGCCATTTACCGATTTCGAGCATTCACCCCCTACTTCAACAAGTCACTTGACCTTATCACGCACGTGCGAAAGCCTGGCGAAAGATGTGTGAAACGCGGAGATCCGACAAGGCCCCCAGTGAGCGGGAGGACGCATCGTCCACCGCCGTCCAGCCCGGCAGGTGAGTCGCCCTCGCACACCGATCACGGCCGATCTGCCAATCTAACCAATCTGCCCGGGCAGTCCCTGCGACGCCCATGGAACGATACAGCTGCAGACCCCCCAGACGCGGAACCGAACCAGGAGAGATCAGCAGCGCCTCTCCCTCGGCCATCGTCGTGAATCCTCAAGCGAGTGGCTGCCAGACCTCAGCATCGACCCGAACCTGCCCCTGACACCCACGTCAGGGCTCAAGCGGAGCTGGGAGGACATCATTGCCGACGACAGCCCTGCGGAGCCGGACAAGTTGGCCTGTAGCCTCAATGATATGTGGGAGGAGGAGGTCAAGGTCAGCAAGCGGCGAAGGCTCGAGATTAGAGCCCCGAAGCCGAAGAAAGCCGTCAGCGCAGCAGAGGCGACGGAAGCTGGCAGTGGTGATCGACATGGGACGACGCAGCAGCAACAGCAGCCGCCAGCGGGCAGAGAGATGAACGGTTCTCCGGCGGTCCCACACACCCGTCAGGCTCGGAACCCCTGAGATGGAGGGAGGGCAAGAGGGGCTATTTTTAACGCTGTCCGAATTGGGACAGCCCCTGAGGATCGCTGCTTTTGGACTCGCACGACCCTCGAGGTCTGATGAGCTCGCTTGGCGCAGATCCGACATTGCTCAGCGTGGGCAGCAGTGGGACGGGACACTAGGAGTTGAGGGAGGCATTTCGCATGGTTTTCTTTGAATCGAGTGTTCTGTTCGGCGTATCTCTGCTTCGGGCTGGAGGCGAATTGATGACTACATGCCAGGACGGAATGGGATCTCTTTGCAGTGCATCTTTCTGAGCAATTTCTTGTACGACTACGGACCGAACAGACTCAATACATTTCACCATCCTCCTTTTGGACTGAAGATGAAGCCCCCACCCAGTTCGTTCTGTTCATCGCAATCTGGTGTCTGTCCACATGGTCTACGGAGATCTTGGTCCGCTGCCATTATCTTGGGCATCCCGGCCTCACTCTTCATCCACCACCACCGGCCTGTCAGTCGAACCCCCCAGGCCACCGTATCTCACGACCGTTTCGCTGCAAACCTATCAAAAGATCTTTGCTTCCATCACACGTGCCTGCTTGAAGCCAGGGGGTACTCGTACGACAGCCGCTAGACCCGATCGAAGCAACCGTACGGGGCGGCACGGCGCAAAGCCGCTGCAAGCCTACCACGGCGGCGTCCGGGCCCGAAAGGTGAAAATGATAGGGGGGTATAATCCCGAATCTATCGATTTATAGCATGGGCGATGCGGGCCGGGGGTTCGTTCCGATGAGGACGACGGATGGGAATATTGGGAAATCTAATATAGTCCCGCATCCAGGGAATTGCGCGCACTGCATGAAGAGTCGCAAGGGAGATTGCGAGGGCGGCCTTTACAAAAGAGACCTGCTCAGCACAATAAACGATACGATGTCAGGCGTTTGCGGCGGCTGGCTTGGAGGGCTGGGGGCCGACAATCACGTCCCTTTCTGGGACGGAAGTGCAGAAGCGAGAAATGACGATTTGCCTGCTGTGCCCTCGCTTCTCGCCTCGTCCTGTGCCAGGAGTTTCGTTTCAAGCGCCGCTCAGAGGGCCAAGACGGGGGATGCCTACTAGCAGGGGGCTTCCCAGAGGGGGGTCTACTTGTAGGTGCAGACCGAGAAAGTAAATCGACCGGGTCCCCCCGACGTCAAATTATTGCCCGCTTGGACCGANGGGGGGGGGGGGGGGGGGGGGGGGGGCCACTGCTGTCCAGTGCCGCGGGACATGACGGGCTTTTTTCCCAGGTATGCGGGTTTCCTGGCGACGCGCGCGTGGGAGACGGGGGTTCGCAAATGACATGCGGGGTGAAATATTGGTTTTGGCCTTTTGGGGCCTTGTTCGTTCGAGGTCCGAGCCCCCGGCTTTCGTCCGCTTTGGGGGGAAGAACCAGGAGGACAAGGACTCCAGGAGGGATGAGGGCGGCGTTTGGACCGCCGGAGGAGAGGAGAGGAGGAGCCAGGGCGACAATCCTGACTTTCAGCTCGGGGGCTGGTTGACAGGCGGAGATGGAACGATGCCTGTCAGTGAGTAGCCATGTGCTGCTGCGGCGGAAACCCTGGCCCTGTCATCCCGTCTCCTTGGCTGTGTGGCCCCAGTCAGGTGTTTATTTCACCTGGTTCACTCCTCTTTCCCGGGCCACACACACATATTTCGTACAGATGGAGCAAAAAATTCCGGACCATCAGGTCCAAAAAGATGGATGCGCATGACGGCGGCCCGGGGGTCAGGAAGAAGAAGAAAAATGCCCGTACTGGTCGGGTGCAACGTCAACCCACCCCCTGGGACCCAAAGCCTGCCCGGTGATGAGGACAGGCCCAAGGGACAGCTGCGCCGCTGTCGGTCAGGTGGTGGAGAGTGGCCGGCTAGAAGCCGTCCCGCCAGTGCAGGCTAGAACTGGGCAAGCAAGGCAAGGTGCAGTTGCATCGCTCACGCCAGGTTGCTCATGCTCTGGCTAGGTCGGCGCGACGCGACGTGCACACGTGGACGGCCGGCCACGCGAGGCGCTCACCTCACACCCTCTTGTTCGGCAGTTTTGACGACGCAGCTTCAGATGCATTCCCCTCCACTTCAGAGCCCACCTGGAGGCGAAGAAGTTGACCAGCCAGGGAGCTCTGACCAAAAGAACTGCACTGCGCTCAGGCCGAGTCGAGTCGAGTCCCCAAGCGCATTCGACATCCTGGATGGCAGGTCTGTTGGGGGGCATCCCCATTGAAAACGCACCCCTGCCGCTCCCACTGCCCTTCCTCGGAGATTTAATGACATTGTCCGCCCCGCCAGGTGCGTCCCCCCCGAAATGTTTCCTCCGCAGCGCGCGAACCACGCCGGGTAGCGCAGCGCAGCAGGCGGTATCCATCAGCCCCTCCTGCCTAACTGGTGCGCGCGCCAAGGGGGGACCGTGACGGTGGCAGGGGGGTTTTCTATCCAAAAGGGCAAGCAGCGAGGCACGTCGGGGAATGGGAATCGGGAAAAAGGGGGGGCGGCTCGGGCATGCCAATTTTACATGATGCAGAATTATTGAAGCCTCTGCCGCTGTGGGCTTGACAAAGTGAGGCAGTCAGACTCGAAGCGCCCTCTCTCGAGGCAGTCAGACGGAGTGACTTGACGGATGGATGCCTCACCCTTCCCACTGCAACGCTGCTGGTGGCGGGGTGGTCCGTCACCGGTGAAGGGTCACGGTGGTAGGCCAGGAGCGCGGAAAACCGACGAACCTGACACGGTGCAATCAAAGTAGGGCAGAAGGGTTGCAGGGGGTGAAGGGAGGAGGTGGGAAACGAAACTAAACCAAACCAAACACGCTCTCTTCCCTTGCCACGCGCGGACGGAACGCTCAACTGCCGAGTCGTTCCCGCCCACCGCGGAGGGGATGGTCATGGAATACGACCAAGCTGGAAGACCAGGGCGACGCGAGGAGAGATTGGGGCAGGATCGGCCGCCTGGCGGCTGGCCTGTGCTAGTGGTTTTACCAAATCAGTCACCTGGAAGCACAGTACAGCGAGGTCGGCAGGCAGGTCGGCAAGAGGAAAGGGCAAGAGGGGGTTCAACCGGGAAGGAGGGAAGGAAGGAAGGAGAGCCACGATCCGACGGGTGTTTCCACATGCTCCTGCCCACTACATCTAGGGAAGGAGCTGCCAGATGTTCACGTACTGTTTGGCTGTTTGGCTGTCTGGCTGTTGGGCATGCACGAAAAGGACGACGTCGGTCGGTCAGACGTCGGAAAGTCAATCAGCCGTCATCGTCCCGTGTTCCTTCCATGTTACGCACGAAAGAACGCCTCCATCCCTTCTTCGTTCCGCTTGGCTCGGACCTCAGTCCCCCTCCCACAGGCTTCCCCCTCGTACTAGAGGGGCTCAGCCGCATGTCCACCGCCAGAGACGGAGATCAGGCCAGGCGGCGGCGCGGCACTTACTTTTAGGCACCTGTAGCCAAATCTGCTGGAGGGCACAACTTGAACCCTGGAAACTTCCCTTTCCCTTGGGTTCTGGTGAGAAAAGGGGGGGAAGGAGCATTGACAGAGCAGGCATGATCCTGTCCTCCTAGCTCATCTCTCGCTGCGGGCCAGAGCAGAAAAACCCCCCTCCCACCATCCCTCCCCTAGAATGTTTCGTTTCACTCCCGCGCCGCCTCCTTTGAGAACAGCCCAGCAGCGCAGACCCCCAGCCCACCTGAGAGTGGTGATCGACAGACGGCCAAAAACAGGTCCCCAGGCCTGCCCAGGGTCAGCCAGCCAGCGCATGACCATGAAGGACAGGCCTTGATCAGGCGGCCCGGACATGACGACAGCCCCCCCAAACCTCTCCCCTCCTCTTCATCTCCGGAGATGCAATGTCGGCACTGGGCGCTTCTCGCTTCTCGACAGGCACCAACCGACGGGCTAGAAGCGCGGTCGAGGTAAAAGTCGCCTGATGGCCTGAGACCAGACGAAAAAGCGTGCGCCGCGTGTGCCCTCGGTGCTGGTCGACCCGGAAAAAGTGGCCCTACCGCAAACGGTCCGGCCCAATCGCGTCCGCGCGCCCCTCCTTACGGCTTCCAGAAACAGCCGCCCGCCTGCCCCTAGGCCTCCCGAGGGGGGTCAACCACTGTCGACGTTGATTAACTGGGAGGGGTGGGAAGTGCTGTGGGTGGACGACTCGCACGACCTCGGAGGCCAGAGGGCCAGATAGAACAACCTGCTCTTTTCCCTCCCCCCATTCAGCTTCATGGACCAGGTGGTCTGGCATGAAGGATCAAACCGTGGCCAGGCCAGGGCATATCTCTCCCTCCCGGGCCCCCTTCTCATGCCGCCAGATGCTTTCGGATATGCCCTGCCAGAAACGAAACTTCCCCGGCAGGGGTTCACCGACACACGAGCCGCTTCTCCCCCGCTGCCACTGGCACACCCCTCGGCCGGCCCGGGATTTAACCAAGGGAGGAGCAACCCGTGCCCACCTGCCACCACACACACAGGACAAGTACACCCCCTGGATATGGACCTCCTCCTCGTCGTACCCGGTAAGCCTCCCTCCCCCCTCTCCGTTTCGGTTGGCCCCGATGGACTCGCTTGTTTCGTTTCCCTCGCCCAAACAGAATATATCTCTGGCCCTTCCCCCCCTTTACCCTTTACCCCTCCCCTTCCCTTCCCTTTCCTCACCCCCCGATCATCAACCACCACCTCGCCGGCGATCATCAACGACTTGACACCTCGACACTGTCAGCATGGTCACATGATACATCAAGGATGATGGACGCCACGGAGAAGGATGGATACCCACGAGCACACCAGATGCCACACCTATGGCACACCCTCGAAGGCCATGACCTGGATGGATGGATCGCTACCCTGGCTGGATACCTCCTCGTCGTCGACAAACATGACAACATGACGAGTCACCCCCTCCCATCATGGCTCGACAGCAGACACACCTCTTCCATCAACGTCGACACATCACCAAAAGACCAACTGAAAGAGGACCAAAGTGTCCCAGACCACTGCGCAGTATTTCATTAAACGAGCGTAAGACCACCACCGGCCGACCATGAAGAACCCAACCCTCGTAACCCGCCGCGTCCTTCCTCAACGCGGCCCCTTTGTCCATCCGTCCGTAATGTCGCCAGATATCCTCCCGTCAACAAGGACGACCAAAAACTAAAGAAACTCGAAAAGCAACAACGAAAACGACTGGACCGAAAAAAAGCAACCCGAGGAGCGAGCCGAACTCAACCCCAACGGGATGGGGGGTATGGGAGGGAGCCAACGCCATGACTGATGCATCCTTCCACCCGTCCGTCCGTCTGCCCGTCCACTCGCAACAAAAAAAGGCCACCCCAACTCGGGGGAACAAAAAGGGGAGCGAAGAATCGACTCGAAAACCACCGACCCCCGAAACGGAAAGAAAGGGAGAGGGTCTGTTTTCCTGGGCCGCCGCAAATAAAGAGGTATGTGTGGTGTTGAAGAAGGTAAGTTACAGAATGTACATTTGTGGTATCTCTTAACTATGCTCGGTTGCAGCAGGTGAAGGAGGCTGTGGAAAATTCGAAAGAGGTGGTGGTTGGCGGGAGAGGCGAAGAACAGGGCTCGTTACAAGTACACGGCGTGCTTCCGTGGAAGCACGCCGGGTGTCGGGTTTTGGACTCGCCTCTCCGGGTGTTGACGAGAGAAGACCCTCAAGAGACGGCCGCCTCAACGACTCGGAGGCGGGTGGTCCGGCTTATCGATCAGTCCGCCGATATCGACGCGTCCCGAACGCTCATCACGCCGCGGTGGCGGCTCGTGTCGGACGCCACCGCCCTGCTGCGGCGAAGACCGAATCGGGGGCAGCTGGTAGTGCTGTTGGTGTTGCTGCAGCTGCTGTTGCGGCGGTGGCGGCGGAGGAGCACGACCGGCTGGCGGCAACTCGCTGCGAGGGATCTGGCTCGACGTCGATCCGATGGCGTAGTCTGGCCGGCTTGGCGACGCCGCATATGCCGACATGCCCGAGACGATGCCGGGACTATATGCCGCACCAACACCTGTGGGCAGTCCCGTAACGATCTGCGAAGGAGGCCCTGCCGTGCCAGGCCGCGGCTGCATCTGCCCGCCGTCGTACCCGCCGTGTTGTATCGGCGAGGGATGTGCGTACTGTGGTGGTTGTTGGGGCCCCGGCTGCTGCTGCGAGTGCATCGACGCCTGGGGCGGCCAGTTGTACGGCACATCGCGCGCGTGAGGCGACGGCGTCGAGTACGGAAAGCCGGGCGGAATGTGCAGGGAGAGGGCGACAAAGTAGATGGAGTCGCGCTTGGCCGAGCCCAGGCGGACCTGGAACGGCCGCTTCTGCCCATCTGCGGCCACGAAGACGAGCACCTCGTGTCGGTCCATGGAAATCCTCGACAGCTCCTCGACGTCGTACCGGAGCGTCTCGAAGACGCGGACCTCGTGGTCCTTGCCGAAGATGGGCGGGAGGTACATGGGATCCTTGCGACCCCTCTCCTCCTGCATCGACATCTGCAGCCTCTGGACTTTTTGGCCCTCGGACTGCGCGACAATGTCGAAAAGCGATCGACCGCGCACGCTCGGCACGCCGACTGCGTCGATGAACGTCGGAGACGCCCGCACGATTTCGAGGCTGGGACTCAGGTACGCGACTGGCTCGGGGCCTGACGGCGAGGTGGCGATGGCCAGAGGCGGCGGGGCGTACATGCCCACGTCCGACGGCGCCGCGCGCTCGATGTATCTGGGGCCCAGGGGCTCGCTTTGATGCGATTTTAGAACACGATGCGACTGGCTGCGCCGGATGGGATCATCGTACCCTGACATTGGGCCGCCTGGCGAGTACAGGCTCAGTGGCCTCCTCATCGCCGCGTCCTGCGGGAGCGGGTAGCCCGCGGGCGGGCCGTATCGGTTGTCTCGCTCATCCCTCAAGCGAGGGCGGCCGCGCTTCTTGTGCTGGACGTCGATGCAGGCGTCTTCCTTGCCGTTGCTTTGGCATCGGGAGCAAGGTCTCCGGGCTGCGAGGGAAGATGTCAGCGGGTAGTCCAGAAAGAACGGTTCGGTAAGAGAATCAGGAGCAAGACCGGCGAGCTTTTCCTCCCGCGACGCTTGTCGCTAGGAAGTCTGTCCGCGCATTGTAGGTATGTATGGCACTGCCACCTAATTTCACAATACGTCACTCGACGCTTGTCGATCCCTCAGCCCTCTGAGGCCCTCGATCCCCCCCCTCCCCCGTCGGAACGTTCACCGATCGTCCCGCGTGGCAACTATGCCGGCTGGTCGTGCATGTGCTCCAAGTTCCCAATCAAGTCCCGACATGACCCCCCTTGCCGGGGGCCGGTGGTCCCCGATTGGAGCAGCTGCCGATAAATCTGGGGTAGCAAAAACCAAGATTCAACGACAGCGGAGGTGACGACTCCCGACAGGCGGCCCGATGTGCCGTGTGAACGGTTCCAGGAACCGCTCTGTCGTGAGTCGATCACCGTTGCCGACGGCCGTCCCCCCCCTTCGAGTGAGGGGCAAGGAGGGTGGGCGGCTGAGCTGTATCGTCCTCGCCCACCGTTCGGGTTGCATTCGATCATCGCCCGTCTTGCCCCAAACCCGTCCGGGCAGATGGTGTGTCGTCGGGTAACCTTGGTGGGCGTCTCGCGGCTGTGGCTGGCTCTATTGGCAGTAGTCTGCACCGGCGCGCGGCGGGACCCCTTCTCCAGGCTGAACGACTGGCGCGCGCCCTTGCCCCAAGGAGGGCTGGCCCGATTGCACCGCACATACAAACACACGGACCTACTTACCTACCTGCATCGGGGCATCTTGTCCAGAGAAGGCAGGGAGCTCGGGTTCGGGCACTTCTCACTGGCCGGCCCTAGATGCGCCGCGGTCGCCACCGAGAAAACGCAAAACGCAAAACGAAAGGGAAATCGGGGAAAAGGAACAAGGGATAAACGTGGTCGGGACATACCGTCGCATCTGGCGCGGGGAGTGTTAGCGTCATTGAACGGTGTGTGTTCGTCTGCGGGCGCACGAGGGAAACTTACCGAAGGTGTGCTTTTTTGCAGGGCACGCACGCCGAAGCGACATGGCCCTTTGTTTTCCGCTGGGACTTGGGCGAGGTGAAGGGCTGGCCATCCTCCGTCGTCGGCTGCACAACTTGCTGGGCGGCGTAGGGTCCCTGTTGCTGTTGCTGCTGAGGAGGCGGCGGGGGAGGCAACGGCGGGCCGCTCTCTTGGACCATGACGCCCGAGGACGGGCCGGCCATGGACATGTACGACGGCCGTCTCTGTTGCTGCTGCAGGGGCTGGCCGGCGAGATGTGGATATGACGCCGAGGTGGTGGGGACAGGCTCATCCGGCCGGGGATATGAGTATGCTAGCCTCTCGGGCTGCTGCTCGGGCTGTTGCTGCTGGTACGGGGGTCGAGGCGCATGCTGCTGCTGTTGATGCTGATGCGGCGGCGGGCCAAATGGTGTTTGTGGCGGGTGCGGGCCTGGGATGGATGTCGCCTGCTGCGAGTGTCGGTAGGCATCATGCAGGCCGGCGGCGGCCGGGTAGCTGCCGTACGTCGACTGCCCCCGGTGGTGGTCCCCGGCCTCTTGACTGGTGTTGGGCAGCGGGAGCGGAGGAGACCCAGACATGGGCGGAGAGGGATATGCCCTTGGCCGAGCGGCGATGCCGGGCTCTACCCTTTGCTTGGCCCAAGTCAGGTCGATTGCGAATCGCGCCAGGTCTGATACACCTCGGCGCTGGCCGAGCGGAATACACGACGTATCTCGATCTCTGCTTATGGCTTGCATGGATGACTGTGACGCCGCGAGGCCGAGTGGGCTGCGCTGAAAGCTCACCCCTCACGTCCTGAGAGACGAGGGCTGTCTTGCCTTGCCTCGCTTGTGCGGTCGTGAGGCGATGCCTTGTGTGGCGATGTGTCGTGGCCAAGGAATCCTCTTCAGGCTGACATACCAGAATGGGACGGGTGTTGTGTGTGTTGTTTTGCCTTGGTTTAACCTACGCGCTACCTGTCGAGGTAGAGTGTGTGCGTGGGGTCGCGTCGGTAGTTGTAGCCGATGCTGCCGAGGATGTTGAGGCTCAGTCGGTTGGTTGACGATGTGCCGGATGGAGGCTGCGTCTTTTCGCGACGAGTCTGGCGACGGTTGCAAACAAGTGTGTGATGAAGAGGAGGATGCCGACGATGGGCTGTGAGCTCCGCGATAAACGCGTCTGGTGGCGGGTTCTCGGATGATTTCGAGGAGGGGGAGGAGCAGGCGGAGGACCGGAAAAGTCGCCGGCGCACTTAAGACCCAGGCGGGCGGAAGCGCGGTCGTGCGGGCAGAGCCGAAGATGGGCGAGCGGGACAAGCTGGTCGAGTCGATGCGACAGGAGGCGAGGATGGAGGTTGTACGAGATGCTGCAAGGTACTACTCGCACAACGATCCCTGGGTGCGCGAGTGGCACAGCATGCGGCGGTGCTGTGTGTCGAGTGGGTTCTGGTCCAGGTGGCGGGCGGTTGCAGGTCCCCCGGCAGGCCAGAAGGAATAGCCTAGGCGAAACCTCGTTCGATCCTCTCGCAACGCGGAGGTCGGAGAGAGGAAAAGAGGGTGACGGACTGTCAAGGCAGACAGGTAGATTACCCCCCGAGCAGAAGAAGCCAGTGTCGGCGTCGGCGACGGGTGGGCGTAGGACGAAGTTGGCTTTCACGCTACCAGCCAGATAAGTTGCGCTGGGGTCTGCTCGATCGGGTAGGCTCGCGCCTTATCGAGCGGGTGCTTTGGCTGACCGTCGACGGCGTAGTTGAACAGACGGACTGGGGAGACACACACCCAGTCAGTGGTGGTGGATGGTCTGTCTTTGTGTTGTTGTTGGTAGGTAGGATGTAGTGTGTTGTGTTGGCAGGTTCCCGGATGGGTGAGTCTGGAGACGTATTTTCGGGAACGCTGGATCAGTGGGCTCCCCGCTGGTTTTGTGCGACTCTGCTCTGGCTGCTCGTTCTTGGGGGAGGGGGGCAGCCAATTGAGAAGCTAGGGTGGCTTTCAGGGTTGATTTGGCAGAGAGGCACAGGGTCAACCAGGGCCAACCCCGGTCACGGTTCTTAGGGTGGCAGCTAATCAAGGGTGGAGGGTTATGCCATCATGGATGGCCACGAAGATGCGCCCTTGTTCTGCGCCTCCCATGATGAGGATAATTTTCCGGGCGGCTGGGGGTGGGAGCCCGGAGGGGGCTCGGGGCGGACACCTGAGGGAGATGGTCTGCTGTCCAGGAGAAATGACAAGATGGACGACGGGGTTCCTTACTCGCAGTCCCGGGCCACAACAACCAGCGGTCGAGTCACGGACGACGAAGCGGCCGGCCGGCAGCAGTGCAGGCAGTGGCCAGCGGTAGCCAGGCCAGGTCCAGCAGCTTCTGAGGGAGATTAGATCTATCTCTGGATGAATGGATGGCCGAGGTCCCGCGAGCCCGTTCGAGGGGCATGGCATGGCGCGATCAGACGTCGTGGAGATCGGGTCTTGAGGACACCTCCTGCGTGCGTGCCCTTCTGTTCTGTCCTGAGATGCCGGACGGCCACGGCCAGGCCAGACCTCTTCGAGGCGCCGTACGGCGGATGACAGCATCGACCAGCAGCTCGTAGGGGAGGGGCAGGGGGGGAGGGGTAGGTTGGTGGCCAGTCTGGGGCCCGAGGAGCAATTTGGGGCTGCGGAGGCGAAGGAGGGGTGGTTCAGGTGGGAGTGCTAGAGTGGGAGGGATCCTGGGATGGGGGATAGGGAAATCTTCAGGGATGACGGGATGGGCCCGGGATGGGTGCGATGGGGGATGATGGTACGGCATGGGACGGGGGATCCGTTCTGGAGGGGTGTGCGGTGCGGCCTGCGTTGTCTCGAAAGGCCGGAGCCGGTAGCAACATGTCAGATGGCAGATGGCAGGACCGGTTCGGCGGGCTAAAGGGGGGGGGATGGCTGCCCTACCTACCCACGGACCGGGGGGTGTCGATAGCACCCGTCCCCCCGTCCGTTGGCCGTTCTCGATGAACTCTTGGTGCCGACCGGGGCCCTGCGGCGTGAAGGTCTATCAGCAAGCCACTGGCGAAGCTGGAGGGCTTGCGTGGAAGGGCATACGTACCGTGGGTGCTTGGATAGACAGCTCGTCCGTCCGTCCCCTCCAACGACCCTGCATGCCGGCCGGTGCCTCGGGCCAGGCTAGAGGAGAACTTCGTAAAAGCCGCAGAGACGGGTGGGCAGCAAGCGGGCGTCTGCGGTACCGTGCACGCAAGCTGGCTGCTGCTCGACGACTGCCCTCTCTGGCCAGCCCGCACGCCGAGCTAGACGCACGTAATGGGGTCGTAGTGGATGAGATCCGAACCTGGGCCGGCCTGCACGGACGGTCCACGGAGGTGGGGAGCAAAAGGAAATGACATGTGCGCCGGAGTGCCCAAGAGGTCGTGCGCTGCGGACCAGGGACAGGGGGGCGAGGTGCCCGGCAGGGAGCGGAGGTGTGTGTGTGTGTGTGTGTGTGTGTGTCCTTGGTGTGTGGTGTGTGCCGCCCGCCGCTGCAGGGGGCGTGCGGAGTCCCAGTGACCCGATGATTGTCCCGGCACCAGATCCTCTTTCAAGGTTTAAACTGCCTCAAGACCATCCAGGCTACCCTTCTCGATATGACACCGCCGAGGAGTCAGTCGTGCTGGGGGCGGTCGGTCGGCCGGCGAGGTGGCGGCCGGGAGGCAGCGTAGCACTCTTGACAGACGAACGGGATCGGTCTCTTCCGAATGGTACGGGACCGGTGAGAAGCGCCCCGTGCTCCTGGGACCTCCGCCTGATTTCCATGTGTACCTGACGACGTCTCACCACCACCGAGTGAAATGTCCGTGCTGACGAATGATCACCCTTCATCCTATACTTGGAGATGAACGGGGACAGTGATGGTCGATGTCCGGTATCAGGATGCGTAGATCGCGACATGATGGTGGCGTGCAGAAGGTCGCATCCCCTCCCCCCAGAGGCGGCCGGCAAAGGTGCGGAGCTGTCGGCCTACTCATGTCAACTGCAACGTACTTTGACATCTCGCATACAGGAAGACGGAGGCAACCACGGTCAGCCGAATGAAGACCCTTGGCTGCGGGGACGGAGGCGTATCTTGCTGCCGCCGTCTGGCAAAGCCACACGATCACGTACCTGGTGATCATTACGCCAACCAGCCCTCGCCGACACAGTCTGTTCTTGGCGCCCCTCCTGCTTCAGCTATGCCGCGGAAGAGGCGTGGCGGGGTAGCGAGATAGCAACAGTAATTCATCCGGAGGAGTTGAGGAGGGGGGCCTTTCAGGAGGAGGTTGTAGATCTTTCCACGGTCTGCGGCACGTATCAGTCAGAAATCGATCCCTTCTTTGGTGAGATAGTAGTGCCGAGCCTCTCAGGTTTGATGGTCCTCGGCAGGCAACATATCAGCCGATGTCAAAGGAGCGTCCAGACAGGCTGTGCAAAAAGGCAAGAGTTGTGGCTGATCCGTCCTCTTGGGAATTCAACCAGTGCAGTCTCGGCTGTTGTCCCCCTCTGGTGGCGAAGATGCTTGACACCCAAACACGTTTGAAGCGGCATTAGGTCGAGAAACGAGACAGACGGCAAATACATATTAGCAGGGTACACAACGCCTCTCTTCTAGATTCGGGCTGGGGCCGACCTCGAGGCGGCGCGCTTCTGCAGAAAGGCGACAAGCGAGCGCAGGGATGCTGGCACTTGCCCTCAACCGAGACGCCAAACGAGGGGGGGACAATCTGAGGAGGCGACGGGATGGATGCTTAGGTGCATCGCTCAGAGATGGGAGATGGGATGAAAAGGACGTACATTGGACGAACGAGGCCAGTCAAACCCCTGCAAGAGCGCCCTGCCCTGCACGAACCACCCCCGAGGAGCCCACCATGTTGTCGTGTAAGTAAGTACCACTGGTCCGCCACTCTGTGCCCTGGTGCGATGCGCGCCAGATGGACCTGCAAGAGGCTGGTAATCACAATGCTGAAGCGCGTTGGAGGGTCGTTGTCAGGGTGAGGAGGAGCAAAGCCGGCCTCAAGGTCCAAAAGCAAGAGGCTGCATCTCCGCGCTTGACAGTCCAGCATGTTGGCGCCGGAAATGGTGCCAGGGTCCTTTGCAGGGTTTCAGCATGCCCTTCTTCTGACCCCAGAGGCATGCGTGCTGATGCAATTTGCATCCTGTTGTGAGAACCATGGGGAAAGGCTGTATTGCTCGTGTCTACTCGTGATGTGGCCTTCCGCATGGGGCAGGGCGGCAGGATAGCCAAGGTGGTCCACCGTGCTGCCTCTCGGGAATAGGGCAAGGTCCGGACCAGGGAACCTCGAGTCTGTCGCCACAACCAGGTCATCACATTGTCTCCGTCTCTGGGTTTAGCCGGAATGCCGTTGTTGCTAATTGGGCTCGTCGCGCCTGGTGGTGTGCGCTTGTGGCTGGTGCGGCGATCCCGATCATCAGGGGCGCCAGCCTGGAAGACCACAGACGAGGGATCAATGCCGCCTTTTTTGAATATCACTTGAACAGTCCAGTCCCAGGAAAGATCGAAGGATCAATCGACATTTAGCCGTGCTGCCGGATGCAAGTAAGGTTCGAACAGTCGCCCTGCAGGAAGACATCTCAGGTGAGCTTTAGGGGCACTTTGCCACGCTCTCAAAGTGGCTGTCCAGTCCTGTCGGTGAGAGTCCGGCGTTGCCATCAGGAAAAGCAAGCGTGGACAGGGCGGCAGGTGCATCTTGCTATCACTGCCCTTCACACCCCCGTGTGGCTGGGGGTAGACCCTTGCACAGCGTGCACTGGCCGGTGGGCTGGTCTCGTGAAGGCGCCGGAAGCACCAGACCGCCGATGGTTGTTGCGCGGGGCTCTGCGTGTGCACAAGGGCAGCGCGTGACCTGCCATACCCTACTTGATGCCGATTTGAGGCCTCCCCCTGAGCCATCGCCCTGAGAGACGAAGCTTGCGTGGGAATGGAGGTCGGACGGCCGCCGCGGTACTTGTGTGCGTCGTGCAGGAGGGTACGAGTCGTGCCAGACATGGAACTTCCGAGTCCAGAAGAGAACCAGGGAGACGCAGGTGGATTTCCTGTCGGGGATGCATCCGGCAGGGTTTATCATCATTGTGTATGGTTCGCAATATCGGGTGCGCGCGCGTACCTTGCGTTAGTAACACGCAATGAGGGCGGGAATGGGGGCGAGAAACCG
The DNA here is from genome assembly GCA_014635975.1 of Plectosphaerella sp. P0831. Lineage (NCBI taxonomy): Eukaryota > Fungi > Ascomycota > Sordariomycetes > Glomerellales > Plectosphaerellaceae > Plectosphaerella > Plectosphaerella sp. P0831. The sequence continues at coordinate 479,527 of JACAFV010000003.1, read as the reverse complement.
GGCACTCAGGCACGTTGCCATGCTGCGCGCTGCGAGGATGTCTCCAGCCACCAAGGGACGACCGGCTGAGGTGGCCAACGGCGGGCGGGCGGGGGAGTTGTCATCTGGCCGGCTGGAACAGCTGTTGATCGACAGGATCTGAGACAGGTTCGGATACCGGAGGGGCTGCCCAACGGTCTGGCTGAGTCGTCGGTCGGTCGGTGCCTGGTTGAGGAAGGCAAGTGATCAGCCAGCCATCCAAGCCATTATCCACTCGGCACGCGGCACGCACTGGCAGCGGCAGTGCGGGCGCCGCAAGCTTGCAGAACAGGATGGCATATGTACTGATCTGGCAGGTCCAATTGATCGATTCAAGACCGGAGCTCCCGTTCCTTGTTGAGACCGCCCAGCCCACTGGGCCACACTTTGGTTGATGTTGCAGGTCTTCGTGGTGAGCAGAGAGGCAAGAAGGTGTTTGTCTCCCTCCACCGAGAAAAGCCACAACCAGGCGAGGAGGGGCCGCTGCCGCGGGGTAGCCAGTCGCCGTGCCTTGGAATGAGGGGGAAGTGCATGCGTCGCCAGCGATGGTGTCCACCCACCCACCCACCACACCAGGGTGTGATGGACCTTGTCGATGCATCAAGTGGCTGGTGTAGCCGACGCACCTCATGGTGTGTGTGTGGTGTGCCTACCCCCGGCGGCATCTTTGACAGCGGGACACTGGGCGGCACCGGACAGACCGAGCCCAGAAGTAGTCGAATGGGACGACGATGGCGGGATATCGTGAGCAGCCGCCAGGCGGGGGAGCAGGTCAGCGACTCTCTGGAGACGAGGTTGCCTCTGTGGCGCAGGAAGTTGCTCGTCGTTGTTGTCGTGCGTGCGGCCTGCCCTGCGCTGCCGTGGCCGGGCAATTCGGGTCAATGCCACTGAGTCAAGCTCTGGCACAATCAGTGCCGGCCAGGGGCTTGTTTGATGTTCTGTCGATCAAGAATCCTCCGTGCAGAGGACTCTCGTGAAATCAGACGATTTCATTCCGCGGGCAGCCCCACCAGCCACCACTAGGATCCTTCCTCTTTGGGACAGCAGCCGCTGGAAAAGGCCAGGGGTTGAGATGACCAGAGTGGCAGGTTTGCCAGATGGATGCGAGTGAGTGGGCGTGTGATGCAGGTGGGCGGCATGGCAGGCAGCTGGGAAGTCCGAGATCTTCGAGGTGACACGGTGGTGCGTTCGGATAACCAGGACAGGTCAGGTTGTAAGTTGACCGCCAATGAAGTGTCTTTGACGAGAGTTGCAGTCTCCCCTGGCTGCGTCTGAAGATGTAGGCTAGGCGCGTGGTGCTCCAGGTCAATTTGGTGGTAGCAGGCAGGGATCCGATGTCGGCTCTGTGATGTTGGCCCCTTGACCACTTGTCGCTGTCAGACTGGACAGGCTGGGATGTCGGATCCAAGGCTAGCGCCTCGTAATGGTGGACATGATGGAATGGTTGCGAATTGGGGGCTCGAAGCAAGAACCGAACATCTGGCCAGGCCATGAAGCCGGGCATGCTTCGGTCGTCATCTCTCGGTGTACCGGCTGGAGACAAGGCTTGTCCGTGGTGCTGGACTAGGTCGCAAAGGCAGGATGAGCACAGCCGGCCAGGAAAGATGAAGGGCAATATGCTCGCCTGAAAATGTGTGATTGCATGTCAAGCAGACAACAAGAAGACGAAGACACTGGACTCAGGTGTTGGGGTTTGGGGGTGGATCAATCTGCGTCCTGAGGCAGCACCTCGACACCTGGGCAGGCGATTGCATTTCTTGGTGGTCCTGCCCAAGTTTGTGGTCCTTCCCGACTGCTCGACCTCACGATGGCAGTCGCGATCAGTCCAGCCCAGCCCATCGATCGCATTCGTGACAGCAGGGCAGGTGCAATCGGGCGTCCAAGTGGGGCCGCTGGTCACCGACTGGCTGGAGGGCAAGTGAGATCACATCGGTGCGCGCTCCGAGTGGCCGGGCGGATACTAAGGGCGGGTTGGGTTCAACTTGGTATGGGCGCACCCGCTCTGGCGGTACCTTTAGTGGACTTAGGGAGGACCTTTAGCGCGTTCCGCCCGAGCGCGCCATTGCCCAGCCGGCCGGGCCCAGGTCGTCCAGGCGAAAGACTGCTGTCAACCGGCCGTCAAATTATGATGTCGTATCTCTGCACGAAAAGGTGACCCGTTGCAAAGGCCCTACTAGATGGACATGGCACCGACAGGGACATGGGATTCTGTCCAGGTGGCTGCCTGGCGGGAGACAGCCTTGCCCCAGCTTGCCCAGGCTTGTCGCTGCAAGTGCAGGTGCAACCCGCCCGCGGCGTCGACAGGAAATGTGGAAGCTGCCCGCTCACGACAAGACCAGGCGGGACGGGGATCAGGGCAGGAGGAAAGAGCAGGCGCCTTCCCTGCCCCAGCTCGGTCCTGCCCGTTCCCTACAGGCTGCCAGACAGGCATGGAAGGTGCTTCCCGGCAGCGAACGAGACTGCCCTCGTGTGCAATTCGGTGGGCACTATACAGCTAATTGCTTCCCCCACTTCACCTGAACTCGCGACACTCCAATCACTCGGCCGAGAGCTTCCACGGGGCTTTTTGATATTACCATCAACACCTTTTGACCATCGCAATTTGACCTTTCGACGCGCCGATGCGCTTGCCACCGACGCCCCGGAGAGAAAACTTTTGCCCTGGCCACTCGTCACCCGCACGCCCGCCCTGACGCTGACACGAAGCTCCGAGAGCCTCCCTCCACTACCCAGCCTACCTGCGAATGGCGTCAAGATAATTACCGACAGGCCGGCCCTGGCCAGAACCAAATGTCGCAAGGACACCCGCATCCAGGCTGGCCCCGATGCCCATCACCCGTCGCGCGCCCCGGTCGGTCGGTGTCTTGGCCCTGCGACCAGCCACACGCCACACCTGCCTCGTACATTGTCAAATTATACAAGCGCATACTCGCGACGACTTCATCCAGGCGACATGACAAGCTCGACTTCTTCTCTCGCATCAGCCGCTCACGCCGTAGGGAAAGCCTGACGGGGGTGGCCCGGCCGGCCTCAAGGCCCTGAAGCGCGCGTCGCCCCGATGCCGCTGGGTCGACCTTGACTCGGGTTGAAAACTAGCGCGACGTCGATGATACCCCTCAGAATAGGTTCAATGCGAGCGTTGCATTTCCCCCCTCCGCTGCCGCTGCCGCTCCCCATTCCTGACACATGGGCTGACGGGAAACGTCTCGGGAGCCTGGGTCTGGCAGCTATCAACCGAGCCCCCTACCTGCCGATATGGGACGAATGCGTGCCTCGAGAGGCCATCGTGGCTCCAACACATGCGCAAACTGAACGCCATTTGGCCACTTCCAGGGAACCACCTCGAAGCTGCCCCTCGACTCCCACGACTCACTCACCTTGCAATTCGCCACCCCGAGTCTCGCATGGAGCAGCAAACAAGGCGTCATCTCCAGACGGACACCACAGCCCACGACATCACGTGGAGGCCATCAGTCATCACAATGCCGTTTATTGTCCCGGTGTCCGAATCACACGAGTTTTGGCGGTTCCGGTCTTGGTTTCCCCATGGCCCGAGACCAGCATATCCCGGGTGGCTCGTGGAGGTCACGCGTGGCGACGGAGGGTTTTTGAAGCACTGTTGCGGTCAGCGTCTATCCCAAGGGAGTGCCTGTTTGTCTGCCTGTCTGCCTGCCAGCTCGTTCAGGCCCGGTCCTTGTGCTTCTGGTGCATCCCTTCTATCAACACCCCTCTTTTCTCAACACGGACCACGCTGCGGTCCGGAGAGCCCGTGGTGTGCCGGCAAGCAGCGACTTGAGCACGATATCCCATGCAACTCGGTGCTTTGGCTCCCAAATACCAGCCGGAGAATTTGCAAGCTGACACGGACTCGTCTGGAAATTTGTTTTCAGCGTGGGACCTCGCACTTTGGGGGCAGGCAACCAGGTCCCCCGTCCAGATGCCAAACGAAATGGGTTGCCGCTCGACGCCTGTGGCTCGAGCTTCTCTCAGGCAGGGCAGGCCAGGGCAGGTTCCGGAAAGCCGGAAGGCCGAGCTCCCTTCCCTTGCCGTGGTGCGGCCCCGTCCACGATCTGGCGCTTTGCGGCTTGCCCGCTGTTGGCGCGCTGACCAGTGACCACACAAGTCAGTGGCAGAGCAAATCGCTGCCAAAGACTGCCGTGATTAGCGCCTCCGGACCCCATGAAGATGACCCGCTTGGACACCCAGGAAACTGAGGGAGGAGGCAGCACGCACTGCGTCCGGCACGATCAGAGGAACACGAGCCGGCCGGCCTGTATCTTGGTCGTCGTCGCCGTTGTCGTGCGTCAGTCTGGACCCGCAGGGAGACTTGGCTCTACGAGAGAGCTGTCGGAGTGGCACCATTTCAACGGCCGCATATGCAAGGCCATGGGTTGAGACCCCAAGGCGGCACATGGCTACCCTTCACCCAGAGTTCGGACGAAAAAAGATGGGACGAAGAAATGAGCCGATCGTCATGCTTCCTTTTCGTGCAGCGGAATCCCCCCACCCGCGCGAATATCAGATTCCACCCCTGTCAATAACCGAGATGGGGCTGGCCGTTGCCCAGTCCTGGCCCTGACCATTTCCAGTTCTTGATGCAACCCTCCAGGAGCCCTTTTCTCCCACAGACGGGCTCATTGGACACCTTGGGTGTATCAAGAGGTTACAGCAAGAGGGAATGCAATCTTGTCATCAGCCCTGAATCGCCTCATGTGAAGCCCACCCCAGAGGAGGGCGGGCAGATGCGCTTGCTGGTTCCTCTTGGCCGTTGGTCGAGTGCAACATCGTCTACGAGCAGCCCAGCCCGGGGTGGACGCGGTGTGACCTTGCACGATTGTCGAGTGGGCTCGGATCGCAATGAGCTCGAGGGTGGCAGATCTCACTGGAACCTGGTTCTAGTCGCCATGGAGCCCTGCCATGTCCCGAGACTGGTCGAGATGCCATGGTCATCACCATCTGCCACTCGTCACGTCTCTCTGTCTTGTCGTCCGACATCCCTGCGCGACGTCAAAAGACGAAGGCCACATGGGGATCGACCCGCCCATGACACCAGACGAACATGGCCGCAATAGGAACAGGACCTATTTTTGCTCAGACGACGAGATCAGAAACAGAAGAGACGATGCGACGAAAAAGGGCCGTCGATGAGACGTGGAGTGCTGCACGCTGGGTGAATAATATCCGTCAAACACCAAGTGCCCCCCCGCTACGGCTCGGGATCTTCTCCTTGTCATTTCCGCCGATACCCTGCTGCCTGCGACAGTGCCCACTCGCCCAACTCCCCGCACCACCACACACACCCAGACGATGAACGGGCAAGCAGCCGCTCGTTATGGTCAGCAACGCCAGGAACATCTCGCGAGCTAGGGAAAGGGTTACGCTACGGCGATTCATGACGTGAGGGCCACCCAGCACCCACGTCTGGGCGTGCAAGTAAGTAGGTACGCCATGCTTGCGGGCCATCTGCCGTCCCTTGCATCATGTCGGAAATTTAACAACCAGACTCACCGCTTCTTGAAGCGCACCTAATCTCACTTGGTGTCGCGAGGCCACTCTGGGGGCGGCCCGCCAACGACATGACGAGGAGTGTGCGCTTGTTTCCTTGGATGTGCTCGCTTCGTTGTTATGAGCTTGAAGACGGATCGCCTACGTACCGAGAAGCCTTTGAAAACCTGGTGCGGCGCCTCGCAAGCGAATGGCCCAGGGTGCACCTGGACGATGAGGCCAGATGACCTGCTCAACTTGTAAGGGAAGAGACAACGGCATTGCATTACATCGCATGGCTTGGCTTGACATGACCCGCCCCGGCCTGCTTCCTCCGGACGTCTGGGCATCCGGAGCGCCCGTTGCCTCCTCGTCGACGTCGTCGCCGACTCTGACTCGGACGTCGCCCTCGCGAGCCATCGCGAATGCTACACTACGTCGGTCCTCGCCGTTATCACCACCGAGAAGGGGTTTTGCATCGCCACTACCACCACCGAACGTTGGCGGAGAAATTCTTGAAACTCGGGCAGGGACCAGGCTCGCAGCCTCTGCATCCTTGATCCCTCTCCGGTCTGCACCTCTGCACCTCTTTGCAGTGCCGGGCAACGAGCATGCTTCCTCTTTCGGCAGTCGTGCGCTCCGTGTCACCTGTTCCCGGCTGCGTGCCTGCTTGCGGGATGAAAATGGCGGCGGCCGGTTGAAACGTGCCTCTCCTTAAGTGATGCTATTTCGGGGTACCCTGTCTGCTGTTGCTGTTGTTGCCTTTTTTGCTCCTCCGTTCTTGAAAAGACAAGATGCATGTCCGGCATGCACACAGCCTGCCGGGCAACCCGCCGGCATCGAAGCTTGCGTGTTTGCTTCCCGGCAACAAGCCTGTTCACTGGTGGGATTTTCAAGTTGCTTCACGTCTGTGTCGGAAACCTAAAGAACCACACCACCACCATCGGAGAAGCACGCCGTCACGGGTGCGACGCTGGCTCTCGTCCTCTCCCTTCCTGCCACCCCCCTTCCGCTCTTGCTCGAGGCAGGAATAATTTCGCGATGCGTGCCGCGGTATCACCCTTTTGTCCGCCGCCCGGCCTGCCCTTGTCTCGGGGACCAGGCGACGATCGCCCGCCATCTGGAAAAATCCGGGCGGCACAAGAAGGAGACACGAGCGCCGTGGTACCGGGCCACTATCGGACGGGTAATCCGCGATCGTCGACGCGCCCCCAGGGGAGGGGGAGGGGGGCAGCTGGAGAAAATTTCCGGCTGCCCTTACCATCTCTCCCTTCCTCTTAGCTCTACCCGCCCGCGGCCAGCTTTCTGTCTTCCCGCCGCGCACACGGCGTGGGACGCGGGCCTGTGGGCAGCCGGTCGTGCCGCAGGGAGGATCAACCCGGAGCCGTAGCGTCGGGTGACGAAGTCTGTCTGTGTGCCGGCCCTTTTTGAGTTGCGAGCTGCGGGCGAGGCTGGGATATCTTGTGTTGTTGTCGGGAACTCCGTGTCGAAATGCCTGGCCTTCTGATATGCGCACACACCCTGCCACGAGGATGCCCTCATGAACGCCATTTGTTATGAAGAGGCGCCTGCGCATGTCAGCGGCGCACCAGCCGAGACCTACTGAACTGCGTGATCACTTGCTGGCTTGATGCCGTGTAACCGAACAACGTGGGCGTGGACCGGGCAGGCCGTGGCGAGGCGCCTGCTCAGCTGGCTTGCTCTCCCCCATGGGGAGGCACAAGGCCAGGCATGGAAGCGAGCGGGCAGGGGGTTGACGCTGACAACCATGTCACTTAGAAGTGCCGCCTCAAAGACTCCGAGGTCTAGCACCGAGATGACGACAAGCGAGGTTGAATTTGATGGGGCTTTGCATTTTGTGCTAGATACTTCCAAGATGAAAAGCATGGCCAGACCACTCAACACCGCGCGACGAGATTGCACAAACCATTCACTATACACGGGGGCCTATGTCGAGCACCCCCTTTCCTTCTTCCACCCCTGGGGCTGTCGATCACAGACGGCTCTCGATGGCAGCGTAGTGCTCCAGCCCAGGCCACTGGGACTCGGGCCAGACGAGCCGGACGGCCTCCCAGATGTGGCTGCGGCACGGGGTCAGTGACACGTCGTGAGAGGGAAAAGGGGTGGACGGTGCAACGAGGGACGAAAGAGAGAGAGAGAACCCGTCGCACGGCGTCGGGGAAAGGCACAGGGCGCGTTCTCAGTAGCCGAGATGGCGCCCCCCGGGGAGATGGGGAAAAAGGGGGTTGGTTGGAGCTTACCTGACGTGGATGATGTGCAGACCATCCTTGACCTCCTGAGGGAGATCCTTGACGTCCTTGCGGTTCTGTGCGGGAAGGAGGACCGTCTTGACGCCGGCGCGGAGGGCGCCGATGAGTTTCTCTTTGATGCCGCCGACGGCGGTGACACGGCCGCGGAGGGAGATTTCGCCCTAGGGATGGTCAGCTGTGGTGTGATGGACGAAAGGGGGCGCAGTGAGCACAAACCGTCATGGCCATCGTTGGCGGCACGGGCTTGCCGGAGAAGAGCGAGATGAGGGCAATGGCCTGGCCGATGCCGCTGCTAGGACCGTCCTTGGGAATAGCGCCTGAGGGGCAGTGGACGTGGATGCTGCGGTTCTTCATAATGTTGGTGGTAGGGTCGGGTGTCAGGCCGAGCTCAAATGCGTGGGCCTTGACCCATGAGAGGGCGACCTCGACACTCTCCTTGAGGACGTCGCCCAGCTTGCCGGTGAGTTGCAGTCTGCCGTCGCCAGGCATGTCGGCGACTTCAATGAAGAGGATGCTGCCGTTGCCGCCTGAGCTGTAGGCGACAAGGCCCGTGACGATGCCGGGCCTGCTGGTCTTTTCTGCGATTTCCTCCTCGTACTTCTCGATACCGAGAATGTCTTCGACGTCATCAACGGTGAGCAGGGGCCGGTAGTCGTCGAGCTTTCCGCCGTCCTTTGCCTCGGCGAACTCGACGGCCTTTGCGCGGCAGACGGAGCCAATTTCGCGTTCGAGATTGCGGACGCCAGACTCACGCGTGTAGGACTCGATGATCTTGGAGACAACGTCCTGATCAAAGGTGATCTGGTCGCCGGCGAGGCCGTTGACGCGGACCTGCTTAGGCACCAGGTGCTGCATGGCAATGTGTCGCTTCTCGAGCGTCGTGTAGCCGGGGAGATAGATGGTCTCCATGCGGTCGAGGAGGGGTGCGGGGATGGTGTCGAGGCTGTTGGCGGTCGCGATGAAGAGGACCTTGCTGAGATCGATGGGCATACCAACGTAGTGATCCTGGAACGCGCTGTTCTGCTCAGGGTCGAGGACCTCGAGCATGGCTGCTGAGGGGTCACCGTGCATGTTGGACATGCCCAGCTTGTCAATCTCGTCGAGGAGGAAGACGGGGTTTGCTACGCCGACCTTGCGCAGGCCCTGGACGATAAGGCCCGGCATGGCGGCAACGTAGGTCCGCCTGTGGCCTCTAATCTCAGCCTCATCTCTGACGCCGCCCAGGGAGATGCGGTGGAATTTCCGGCCAAGGGCGGTGGCGATGGACTTTGCGAGGCTCGTCTTGCCGACGCCTGGGGGTCCGGCCAGGAGCATGATGGGCGACTTGTCCGTCATGCGCCTATTCTTGAGAATATCCAGCTTGGCGCTGGCATTAGCGGCCTTATCCAGGTCCGACGTGGCGGGGGTCTCTGGGGTCGTTGCCACGGCCTCCTCTTCGGCCTTTTTGATCTCGGCATCAACCTCGTCGTTGACCGACTGCTTCAGCCGCAGCACTGCCAGGTACTCCACAAGGCGCTTCTTGACTTTGTCAAGGCCGTAGTGGTCGTCGTCGAGCTGCTTCCTGGCGCGGACCAAGGTCTCCGGGCCAAGACGGTCGTCAGTCGTAGCTGTCCAGGGGATCTCTGAGAGCACATCCAGCCACGTCCTCGTGACCTGGTACTCCTGGTTGCCCGGCATCATCTTCTTCAGCCGCCTGATTTCCCTGTCGGCCAGCTTGGCAGCTTCCGGGGGCAGCTGTGCGGCTTCGATCTTCTTCTTCAGCTCGTCCAACTCGTTGGGCTCCTGGTCCTCGTCTTGTTCCCCACCCATGAGGCCGTTGGCTCCTGGCGGGAAGAAGCCGTTGGCAGGCATAGGCATGCCATTGGGGCCCATCCTCCGCCTGTTTTGACGCTCCTGGTTCTCAAGCAGCTGAACAGGGACACTTGTGATGGATGTGATCTTGAAGTTGTTCTTGATGTTCCCGACCTGGCGGTCCAGGAGGCCGATGACCTTGGCGAGGCGCACCTTGACGTCCAGCGAGGCAAGAACCTCAAGCTTTTCCTCGTATGATGCGTTGACCACATTGGCCATGAAATCTGCTAGCAGGCCAGCTTCGTTGAGCTCCTTCTTGACGATGAACATTTCCAGGCGACGGGTGAGGAGGGGCGAGAGTGTCGGGGTGTCGGCTGACCGAGGAAGCCCCGGGAGGAGGGAGGATATCCGAAGGGTGAGAACGAGTTCTCTCGAGCGAAGCTTCAGCAGTTGGAAGAGCTCCTGCAGCTGCTGGTCGGTGGAAACTGTATCGGAGTATGGTGTTAGCTTGGATCAGAGCTTGGGGCATCGCAGTGGCATCATGACCATACCATCGTCTGGGTAGTGCTTCACGACAGCCTCAAAGTATGGTCGCTCTTGTGTAATCTTCTCAATGCGCACCCGCGCCACACCCTCGACCCTCAGGGCGAACTCTGCTGTGCCTCGGCCTTCGATGCCTGTGATTCTAGCAGCGACACCATAGTTGTAGAGGTCCTCCTTCTTCGCATTTCCCGGGTCGACCGGCTTGATCTGACTCTCGTCTACCTGCGATCCATCGTCGATAAGAAGTTGGCCGTTGGGCCCCACAAAGGGTGAGGCAACAGGGACGCAGGCGATGGGGACAGCGTCGATCCGCTGGTTCGGGCCGACAGGAGCGGCAGCTGCTCGTGTGTAGACGTTGGCGAGGAGTGCGGGAATGTCGGGACGGGAGGCAGAGACTGGGATGCGCTGGGTGATTCCTGGGAGCAGGACAGTTCCACGGGCAAGGGGTATGACGGGAAGGGTGGGATTCGGCTGGGGGCGCGCCATGAGCGTGGATGTGTATGGGTTGCGATGTCGGGAAGCGAAGCGAGGCGAGGCGGGATGGATAGGATGGGATGTCGTGGTATGTACGGACGCTTCTAGATGCAGACAAGATGTGTGATGGACAAGGTATCTACAGAGAAGTGGTCGATGGAAGATAGAAAAGAGGGGTTGTTGAAGCGGCGACTTTCCTGATGTCAGTGCTAGGTGGTGGTGTTTCTGGAGTGGACGGGTCGGGAGGTTCACGGGCAGCGGCGCGAGGTCCAGTGAGTGCTCGCCCGAGGGGCCGTGTCACTGGTGTCGGGACGTCCCAGGCCATTGACGAGACGGATGGCAACTTGGAGCTGAGGAGAGAAGATATTACACTAGCAGATCTATACGACAATCGCAAGCATTAGAGATACACCATAATCTCAAATAGATGCCCCACTGTCACCCGCCGTACCCACATGTCCCCCATGTCGACGACAGCGATACCGCATCCACTGGCCGATGACCAACTGCCGAGGCAAAACGTCGTGGAGACTCTCTGCATATGAACCGCGGGACCACCTGGTTGCATTGGATCTAGCTATGGACTGGCATGGAATTTGTCAGAAGTTTGGATTGAGTTCACATGCTAGAGGATCATGACTCTTGTTCAAGATGGCTCATCAGCAGGTAGTATGTTGTCTTGCTCGTCCAGACGAATCCGGAGGTGCTCGTTGATGCTCGGCCGGAGGAAGCTTATGTAATTTGACGAGTGCGTCCCGGATTCGACGTCAACACTGTGCCACTCGCTTCATTCCTGCGGGCAAACACAGTGCGAGTCCATCGCGTCATGAAGCCTCAAATCAACCCATGATCAAGGCCATTGCCGGCCTCGCAGCGCCGTCTTTGGGATCTCATCATCTCAAAATGTCGTGATCATATCCTCCTCACAACCTTCCCTACTCATCTAGAATCCTTCAAGCGGCCACACCCACGCTAAAATCACAACCGCGGCCATGTCCAATATCGAAATCGACGATGAAGACCTCACGGCCAATGCGACATGCTGTGTACCGCTCAATCCCGGCGCTGTCCGGAAGCCGGTAGATGTCAACATGCTGCGGTACATCGTCCTGCTCCCTTGGCCGAAGACGACAAGGGCTAACTACGACCCAGGCACGGCTCCTCTGCCTTCTGGGCATACCCCCTAGGGCCCCTTCTCTTCCAAAATGAAACGAGCGATGCCCGCGATCACTGCGCCAATGAACGGAGTGCGTCATTCCTTCTTCCGAGTCCCCCACGCTATCGGTCCCTCGTGGCTTGACTGACACAGCACAGCATTCCTGTCATACCTCCGCCTATCCGTCTACATGGCCGTCGTCTCCGTCGCCATCGTGCTGTCCTTCCACCTGAAGAACGAGCCGAGCGACTTTGAGCTGCGCATGGCCAAGCCGCTGGGCATTGTCTTTTGGATCCTTGCCGTTTCTTGTCTTTTCCTCGGTGTCGGAAACTACATCAGTAAGTCGCTTCAACATGACGAAGAAGCATGTGCTGACCCGGCTTGTCAGAAACGGTCGAGAAATACAGCAGAAAGGCTGCCATTGTACAGACGGGGTGGAAGACCCAGATGGTTCGTGTTACTTCAGCTTCTGAAATGTCTGCCCTTGCTGACGATTACCCAGCTGCTCAGCATCATCGCCCTGTGCATCGTGGGAACATGTGTGGTGCTACTGGTTGTGACGAAACTCAGCACCGACTCCGAGTCGAAGTGAGTATGACTTGCTGGGGAGGGTTTCTTATTTCTTCAGCAGGTTCATGACCATTTCCAGATTATCTTCTTGACTCGGGCGATCGAGTCCCAACACATGCCGACACGATATAGCACCAATGATAGCAGCGATACATATCAAGGACTGAGGCGGCGAAACAATGTGCACGTTTTGCCCCCTGATTGCCAGCTCGTATGGGCGCGTTGTCCCAGATCTTATTCGGTGGCAGCTCTCGCTGCCGCCCAAACAGCCAGCGGCCTGGCCTGATCCTCTGTGCTTGGTGGTGTGTTCCTGCCTGCCCCCGGCCCGCAGCCTGCTTCTTCAACCTGGACCTGATCAGGCTGCCAGCTAATTTCCGTTGCATTGGTACTGGTAAGTCATCTCACTACTGACTGGACTCCTTTGAGTGACCCTTGGTAACCTTCTAGGTCTGTTCTCCAGCATCATTCTTCCTCTCCCTGCCTGAGGAGGTCACCGAGAGAATTTCTGCCCCCCCCCC